>PVLD010015594.1:0-47981 GCA_004027595.1 Dinomys branickii | reverse complement strand
TTAGTATGATGTTGGCTGTTGGTTTGTTGTAGATGGCTTTGATGAGATTGAGGTAGAGGCCATCTATTCCTATTTTTTCTAAGGTTTTTAACATGAATGTATGTTGGACTTTATCGAAAGCCTTCTCTGCATCTATTGAGATGATCATGTGGTTTTTGTCTTTGACTGTATTAATATAGTGTATTACATTAATTGATTTACGAATATTGAACCATCCCTGCATTCCTGGAATGAATCCTACCTGGTCGTGGTGTATAATTTTCCTTATGATTCGCTGTAATCTATTTGGCAGTAGTTTGTTGAGTATCTTTGCATCTATGTTCATTAGGGAAATTGGCCTGTAGCTCTCTTTCTTGGTTGGGTCTCTCTCTGGTTTTGGTATCAGTATAATACTTGCCTCTAGACATGTGTTGCGGAGAGTTGCTTCCTTTTCAATTTCATTGTAGAGTTTGAGGAGTGTTGGCATTGGATCTTCTCTGAATGTTTTGTAGAATTCTCCTGTGAATCCATCAGGGCCTCGGCTTTTCTTAGTTGGTAAGTTTTTTATGACATCTTCAATCTTGTTAATTGATATTGGGTTGTTCAGGATTTTTGAGTCTTCCTGATTCAATTTTGGTACTTTGTACCTTTCTAGGAATCTGTCCATTTCTTCTGAATTTTCTACCCTATGGGAGTAAAGATTTTCAAAGTAGGTATTAATGATCTCTTGGATTTCTGTGGGATCTGTGGTGATTTCATCCTTTTCAATCCTTATTGAATGAATTTCATTTCTTTCCCTCCTTTTTTTGATAAGGTTGGCTAGGGGTTTATCAATTTTATTTATTCTTTCAAAAAACCAACTCTTTGATTCACTTATTTTTTGTAGAGTTTTCTTCATCTCAATTGCATTAATTTCTGCCCTGAGTTTTATAATCTCCTCCCTTCTTTGGGCTCTTGGTTTGGCTTGTTGCTCTTTTTCTAAGAGTTTGAGGTGTAGCATTAGGCTATTTATTTGCTGTCTTTCTGTTTTCTTTATATATGAGTTCATTGCTATAAATTTCCCTCTGAGGACTGCTTTCATTGCATCCCACAGATTCCGGTAGGTTGTACTTGCATTTTCATTTATTTGTAGGTATTTTTAAATTTCTTCTTTAACTTCTAGTGTGACCCATTTGTTGTTCAGGAGGTTGTTGTCTAATTTCCAGGTGTTTATGCGGTTTTTGGAGTTCCCTTTGTCATTAATTTCCAGTTTCATTGCACTGTGGTCAGATAATATGCATTGGATAACTTCAATTCTTTTGCATTTAGGTAGATATGCTCCATGGGCTAGAATGTGGTCAATTTTAGAGAAAGACCCATGTGCAGCTGAGAAAAATGTGTATTCTGATGTTGTGGGGTGGAACACTCTGTATACATCTACTAAGTTCATCTGTTCACACTTTCGGTTCAGGTCTGTTATTTCTTTGCTGAGTTTCTGTCCATTTGACCTGTCTCTTTGTTAGAGGGGTGTTTAGGTCCCTCATTAAAATAGTGTTATGAGTTAGTTGATTTTTCACATCTGTTAAATCTTGACTTGTAATGTTAGGTGCTCCATTGTTTGGTGCATTAATGTTTAGGATTGTTATCTGTTCCTCTTGCAGCTTTCCCCTGACTAGTATGTAATGGCCTTCTTTATGTCTTTTGATTGTTTTTGGTTTGAAGTTTACATTGTCTGCAAAGATAATAGCTACCCCTGCTTTTTTCTGGGGACCTGTTGCATGGAGAATTGTTTTCCATCCTTTAACTTTCAGCCTGTGGATTTCCTTTTGAGTAAAATGTGTTTCCTGTATACAGCATATCATTGGATTGTGTTCCTTAATCTACTCTGCCAATCTTTTCCTTTAGACTGGTGAACTGAGGCCATTTACATTAATGGTTATAATGGTTATATGTTGGCTTATTCTAGTCATGTTATTTACTTGTTGTTTTTCTGCTTTTGTTATCTGTTTACTTGCTCTGTTTGAGGATTTCTTTGTATTGTTGTTCTTGAGATTGTGGTCATTTTTTTCTCTGTCTAGAATATCTTTTAATGCTTCTTGCAATGCTGGTTTGGCACTCATGAAGTTCTTCAGTTGTTCTTTGTTGTGGAAATGTTTTATTTCTCCATTGAATTTGAAAGATAGTTTTGTAGGATACATCAGTCTGGGTTGGATACTGTTTGTCTCAGAATCTGTAGTACCTCACTCCAAGCTCTTCTTAATTTCATGGTTTCCATTGAGAAGTCTGCTGTGATTCTGATGGGCTTTCCTTTATAGGTGATCTGTTTCTTTTCTCTAGCAGCTTCTAATATTGTGTTCTTTTGCTGGAAGTCTGTGATCTTGACTATTATATGTCTGTGTGTGGTTTTCTTTGGGTTATGGCTCGTTGGGGTTATATATGCCTCGATTAACTGTACTTCAGTATCTTTTACCTTGTTTGGGAAATTTTCTGCTATTATTTCAGCAAATATTCTTTTTATATCATTTGTGTTATCTCCTGCTGTTTCACTGACTCCTATTACTCGAATATTATTTCGTTTTGTCTCATCTTGCAGCTGTTGGATTGATTTTTCTTGGGTCTTTGATGATTTTATGAGATCCTTCCTTTCACGCTCATAAGCTGCCATGCTGTCTTCAAGGTCTGAAATTCTATCTTCGGTTTCATTTAAGCGGTTTTGCAAGCTTTCAGTGGAAGTTTTCAATTCCTGGCAGTCTCTTTGGACCTGTTTCCTTTGTGGTAATTCATTCCTAAATTGCTCTTGTAACGTTTCCATTTGTTTCCTATTTTCTTCTGTTCTTTTATCTATTTCTTCTCTATGTGTATGGAACATTTCTTCCATTATAGTTTTCAGTTCATTTTTTGTCTGAGAGATTATTGCAGGTATGCGGATTATTTGTGCTTTAAGCTCTTCTATGGCCTGATGCAGTTGTTTCTTTATTTCGGATGCAATCGTTTCAGAACTTGCATGTATGTGGCTTCCTAGTTCCCCTGTATCCTCACATCCAGGACTTGTTCTGGGTGGGGTTGAGTTCTGAGACTGCGTTTTGTTCTTCTGTCTTCCCATTTTTGGGTATCAGATTGAAACTATTGAGCTATAAATTACCCAGGCAGTTCACCAGGCAAAGATGTGTTGCAAAGGCTTCTCCAGTGTCTCCTTCTCTTCAGGAGAATGTCCCTTAAGCTTTCTGCTGAGAGTTCCGCTCAATAGGCTGCTCATATGCTGTTTTGTGGGCCAAGCTACTCCCTACCCAGAGACCTGGCTGGGGTGCATAAACAGCTTGCCGCCCCAGGGAGCATGCATGCAGGGGTCGCTCAGGTGTTCCTCCCTGGGTGGAGCTCCTCCCCCACTCAAAAATCCGGTCGGTGCACCCACCCAGCTCTCCCGTCCTGGGGTCCATGCAGTTAGTAGGGCCACTCGGATGTCCTTCGCTGGGCGGAGCTTCTCCCTGACTCAGAAATCCGGCTGGGGTGCCCAAACAACTCACCTGTCCCTGGAATCGTGCAGGCAGGAGTGCTGCTGAGGTGTATCTCCCCGGGTCGAGCTTCTCCCTGACTCAGAGATCCGGTTGCGGTGTGCAATCGGCTCATCCGTTCTGGAATCCGTGCAGGCAGGAGAGCTCCAAAATGCCAATATCTCGTGCCCCGCTTGCGATCCGCCACTCCCTGGCCCTTCTCCGCCTCCTCAGCGCTCTCGCAGGAGCCACTGACTGCAGCCACCACAGTGCCCATGCTCAGGTTGAGGAGGGTGCTGGCTGCGGGGACAGGGACCCGAGCGGGACCCCAGTCCACAGCCTGGATTAGTGCAGTGGGACCCTGGTCCACAGCCCAGATTAGCGCAGCCTGCCCAAGGAGCGTGAGCTCTGAGTCCGCCCCACTCTGCAGCTGCCAAAAAGCCAATTTCTGGCCACAGCTGCCAGCGAGCCATGCAGGGTCGGGAGATGGGAGGGACTGTCCCACCACGGTGCCCTTGGGTTGCACGGACTCAGCCAAGCCGCTGCCTGCATGCTGCGTCGAGTGCCTTGGGAGCCCAGCTATCCTGTCCCGCCCACTCCTCGCAGTGGCAAATTGAGCTGCCCTGCTTAGGCTCAGGCAGCGCAGAGCAACACGTTCAGTTGGAATTTCACAGCCGTGGAGCCGGCACCCACACACGCCGAGCCTGTCTTGAGCTAGAGATCTCTCTTTGGGAGGATTCCTCTTTGCTGCTCACCTGTTTGCCATCTTCCCGGAAGTACATGACTGCCTTTCTTAGTCTGAAAGAAGTCACTTTGTCTTCTAGCAAAGCCAAATTTTAGTGAAAGATTCACATCTTACATTACTGGGGATATAAGTTGCATAGAAATTTCACTTTCTTCAAATAGAGCTTGGTTACTTGTGTAGCCATTTGGACTCTATAGCAATTGTCTTTTCCTGCTTCTAACAACGGCTCAACATGCTTGTCTGCCTGAGTTTCGCACCTTTGCCACTTTGCTGGGGGTGGTGGCGGCATTTCATTTCTCAGCTACACAGTGGTGTACTGTGTTTAGCTGGGAGCTATGTTTATACACATTATTGGTTTGAGAATATTAAGAAAATCAGGGTCAGAAAGGAAAGCCTTAATCTGAGGAACTTGAACCCAAGTATCTTAAACTTGAACCAGTCTTAAATTCTACATGTTACTTGGGAGTTTTTAAACATTAGTCCTCCATGTAAATTAATAAAATCTGAACCACAAACAGGTGATTTTGTGGATCTGGAGCCAAAAGCCAAGGTTTCAGTTTCTAAGCAACAGAGTGTGTGCGTGTGTGTGCACGTGTGCATGTGTGTGTGTGTGTGTGTGTGTGTGTGTGTGTGTGCGCGCACAGCAATTATTAGTATTGATTTCTGCTTCATTTTAGGAAAGCAGTTAAAAGTTAGTGACTACACAGAATACCTACAAACCTCATATCAAGCGTCTTAGTTACTTTTCCCTCATGGCTGAGACAAAATACCTGACGCCCAAAATTAAGGAAGGAAAGGTTTATTTAGCTCGCAGTTTGTGGAGGTTTCAGCCCTTAATCAGCTGGCTCCAAGGCAGGGTGGCATGGCACAGGGGCAACACTTCAAGGAGGCAGAAGACAGCAAAAGCACAGAGAGTAAAAACGGGGAAAACAAGTCTTTTTCCTCCCTTACACTGTATGCCAGCTACAGTCAATCTCAGCACTAGAAGATGAACCCATCACAAACACTAGATTCAACTGCTTCTGCAAGGCTGCCCCTGCCCCATGAATGAATAAGGACAGCCTGACACAAACCATAGCATCATGTGCGTCATCTTGTCTATTTATTTTTCCCCAATGAGTGTATTAATGTTCAGTGGAACACAAACTGCTTTCCTCTGAGACTGACTTCACTTTGCTTTGGCAGTCTTGCATGGCCAGGTCAAAGTGGCCAGACTGTGGCATGCCTGAGACTCAGACCTAGCTTTTTGTGGAAGAAGCCCTCAAAAATGTAGTCTTCCTTCCTTCCTTCCTTGCTTCATTCCTTCCTCCCTCCCTCCCTCCCTATCCCTATTCCTCTCTTTCTCCCTTCCTTCCTTCCTTCCTTCCTTCCTTCCTTCCTTCCTTCCTTCCTTCCTTCTGTCTTTCTGTCTTTCTTGTGACTCACTGCATGTGGCCACAGATACCTTGCTGAGTACTGGGCAGTTCAGAGGTCAGCAGCCTGGTCCAACAGCTCCTTGCTCACCACCTTTGATGTTTCTGCAGCACTGGAGGTTTGTAATTCCCTCCTGGCTTCTCCCTCGGATATTTTTCTAACTTCTATACTGAGCTCCTCCTTCATGGGCCTTTAGCCTCTTTGGCCACATCTCTACCCTTCCATCTCCCTCACTTCTCTCTCTTCCTCCCTTTCTGCTCTGCCTCCTCTTCCCCACTAGACCCAGGCCCTTTGCACTGAGCTACATCCCCAGCCCTTTTTCTCTCTTCTTGAGAAAGTTCTCCCTAAGTCACTAAGTTATCCAGGCTGGGCTCAAATTTTTGATCCTCCTACTTCAGAGTCCTGGGATTATAAGCATGTGCCAATCACTTCAATCACTTTTCTTCTTAGATTGACATCATGCATTTTTAGTTGATATTAGAGCATGGACTTTTATAATATATTTTCTAACAGGTTATTGGTAATACATATAATGTGTGTTTACACTGAATCTTGTGAACTTGTTGTATCTCCTGGTTAGTCCAATTGCTCTTTAAAATGTTTCATTTTTTTCCCTGAGAAATGCAGCAATAGTTTTTATTTATTTATTTTTATTATTACGTATATTGGTACCCTTTAGAAAAGCATATCACCACATTCATTGCAGGGAATTTGTATCTGTACTTGATATATGTTGGGGTCTCTTTTTTCCCAATTCTTATAGCTTTTAAAATGAATGGAACTTCCACTTTTTTCCAATGAGGCTCTCTTTTTTCTAATTTATGCCTTGTAATATTCTTTTCCCTTCACGTTTTGCAATACTGGAGATTTAACCCAGGTCCCCTGCCCTGAGCTACATCCCCAGCTCTTTCTTAAATTTTTATTTCAAGGAAGGATCTCACTAAAGTCATTAAGTTGCCTAAGTGGGACCTGAACTTTCAATCCTTTTCCCTCCACCTTTCAGAGTGCTGGAATTACAGGTGTGAACCGCCACATCTTGTTTGTGCCATATCGTGTCTTATATTCAGCTTCCAGAAGCATAGCAAATGAGAGAGAACTTGCGGGCCAAAATGGTTTCATTACTGACTTCTGTGAGAATACCACTTGAGTTTTAGATATGATGCCTATTGATTTAAAATAGATATTCTTTATCATGTTAGACAAATTTTAAAATTTCTGCATTGTTAGGAATTTTCATGTATTACAAATGTTGAAATATGTCAAAAACTTTTTAAGCATATTTAAACTTTTTTGTAATAGTTGATCTTTTAAAGTGAGAAGTTAATATTTTAACAATAGATATTTTAATGTTAAAGTGCTCATTGTATTTTGTTGGAATGGACTTTTCCTTTAATGCACTGTTTAATTCAATTTGTCAATATTTTAGGATCCATATGTCTACTTGTCTTACATGTGTTTTCTGCTGCCAAATGCTTTTATTAGCTTATGTTAAATAATTAAAAGGAATAACATTATTTTTATATTTTTCTGTGCTCTCTAACATACTATTAATGATCATTTTCTTGATGCTGTAAAAGAATTACCTAGAGATCTAGTAATATTAACTTGTGATCTTTTTCAAAATCAATTTTACTACGATGTTGGTTTTATAGGAGAATTACAGGGTTAACAGTGTTCCCATATATATCATCCCTGGTTTCCTCAGTGCTGATGACTCCCATTAGAATGGTACATTTGCTACGATTAATGAACCAGTATTGGTATCTTCCATTAACTAAATTTTGTTCTTGATTCAGATCTCTTCAGTTTTTACCTAAGGTTTTAGTCAGCTTTTCACTGCTGTGACCAAATGTTGGAGAAAGCAACCGAAAGGAGGAGTGGCTTATTTTGGGTCCTGATCGCAGAGGGTTCAGTCCATGATCAGTGGACTCTGTTGCTCTTTGGCCTGCAGTGAGGCACAAACGTCCTGGTGGAAGGGTGTGGTGTACAGAGAGCTGCTCACCTCAGGGCAGCTAGGAAGCAGAGCCAGAAAAGAGGGGATCAGGCCCCAGACAGAGGTCTCCTTGCCCCACTCCTTCACCAAGGCCCAACTCAGTCTATCTCATCTCATCTCTACTAATGTCAGCAGACTGTGATCTCACCATGGGTCAGTCACCTGGTGAAGTGGGACCTCTGTGGATCCAATTGCTTTCCAAAATCCAACCAACAACCACACCTTTAAGACAGCGAGCCTCTTTCAAAATAGGTATTGTGGATCCCAACTGTGACTCCTAGTGGCCCTTTTCTTGCCACTGTCCCATTAGGATCTCATGCTGTATTCACCCAACATGTCTCCTTAAGCTCTTTTTGACCATCATAGCTACTCAGATGTCCCATTTCTGTGATAATTTTGGCAGTTTCAGGGAGAACTGGTCAGGGGGTTTGCTGCATGTCTCTTCATAGGAATTCACCTCAGTCAAATTCTCATGATTAGACTGGAGTTTTGTGTCTGGGAGAAGGGCCACAGAAGCAAAAAACATATTGCCTCTTATCACAGTCTGCGCTCTGAAACAGCTCACTTTGACCACCTGGCTAAAGTAGTGTTAGTCAGGTTTCTGGATTGTGAAACTACACCTGTCCACTGGCCTCTGAAAGAAAGTCACCAAGGGCAGCTCAGACTTCTGGGTTAAAGTTTGGGCAGGGTAGCTACATACCTTAAAATTCTTCTGTGTGGGGTACTTGCTTCCTCATCTCTTTATTCATATTAGTATGGACTCCTGGATATTAATTTTATATCTTAGATGCTGATTTAAAATATGACTTAATTGTGTTGCTCCTACTGTTCTGGTTTTGGCTTTGGAAAGCATTATCAGTTGGCTCTGTGTCCTTTTGACTTTGTGAGTTTTCTTTCTCTTTTTCTGAGAGCATTTCCTTATTTCCTGGCATTATAAAATGCTCCAGGCACATGTTGTTCTAGAATTAGCCATTTCTCTAAGGAGAGCTGGGTTCCTTCTTACTGCTTGATATTAGAAATCAAGATCTAGGTATTAGATTTGTGGTCTATTTTAAAAGTAATTTTTGGAGGCAAATATTTTATCTTTTCTCAAGTAGATTTAGATGACTTAAAATTTTCTGGAAAACCATCAATTTAAAATTTAATCAGCATGTGTTTATGCAAAGAAGTTTACAGATGTCATTTCTAAATTATTTCTAGCTGTTATTAAAATCTGCTTTTGGATTAGTTTATCAGTGATAATTCTTCTTTCATTAAATTTTGATTTATTTTCTTCCTCCTGCTTTATTGAGAAGGGAACTTCACTATTCTACTTTTTCAGGTTTCAGAAATTGTAAAAGTAGGTATTTCACTCACATTCATCTTTTGCAGATGGGAAGAGGAATTGGGGGCTTGGGAGAGATGGGAGGGAGAGGAGGAAAAGACAAAGTAAAAGCAACTAAGGTATAATATGTGTAGGTACCAATTCCCCACGGCGGATGTAGTTATTATGCACTACACATATACAGTGATGAAAAATGGGGGAAAGAAAGATTGTAAATAAATGAAATTGTTTTTCAAATGCAGCACTGACCATGCTCCCCATAGCCGGATGGGCAATAGCCCTAGTAAAAATGGCAGCCATTATGAAAAATTAACTTTATATTTTCTTTAACCCAAGAATTGCTGAAGAAGATATTTAAGAGTCTCCAGCGGTGTCTTACTTAAGGTGTTATTGGTGCTGTAAGACCACACATGTTTATTATTTTACTGTTAGCTCCATAGTAAATTCCAGGTGATGCCATAACTGTGTTCCCTTCCCAAATATCCCTTGTTGCTTTCCTGCCCACGGGCTTGGCTCATGGACTCTTCCTCCCTCTTGGAGGCCAGTGATGGCAGACTGGTTCTTTCCATGCCATCTTCTGTGTGGTCCTTGGTTCTGGTTTCCTCCTCCATTTGGACCCTGTGATGTTCCTGCTGCACCCCTCCTCTCAGAGTTAGCTAATGGACCAGCTCACTTTCATGTGAGCCTCAGTGCCCTTTGCCATGTGGCCTCAGGTAGTCCGAGCTCCAAGAGTGCTAATGGGACACAGGACACAGGCATGCTTCACACAGCTGTGAAGCTGGGCTGAGTCGGGAGGTGTGGCAGTGGTCACCAGAACAAAGCAGGCTTTCCTGGCTGTATTGTGCAGGGTGCCAGTCCCTGCAGCGGTGCTTGCATCAGAGGTTTCATCATGGACTTGAGCAAGATGCTTTAGGAAGAGAAGGGCCAGGGGTGCCTACATTTCTCTATGATGTGGAAACTTGACACTCATCTCTTGTTTTTCAATTAAACTCTAAACAACACAATTGGCAGAGAAGTTGCACAGACAGCACACATCTGTGACTTCTGCTTCCCCTCTTGCACAACCTCAGGCAGTGATCAAATCTAAGAAATGGTCACGGGCAGCTCACTAGGAATTCAGCTCCCAGTTCTTGCTGGATTCTTTGGTTTTTCTCCTGATGTCCTTCCATGTCCCAGGACTGGCCCACAGTCCACCTTGCATGCAGCTGTCATGTCTCCTTGGTGCCTTCAGTCTGTGACAGACTCAGTCTCTCATCAGATATGCTCTTGACAATTTTTAAGAGAAATGATCAGGTATTTTTAAAATGCCCTTTACTATGGGGTTGTGTGATATATTATTGGGATTGGGTTGAGGATATGCATTTTAGGAAGGAATACCACACCCATTTCCTACTCTGCATTTTGTGAACATGTAGACATTTACTTGGCTTTCCTTGTGACACTCCATGGAAAATGATCCTGTAACGGTGGCCACCAGTTGGCCCTGTTTGCATCTTCCCAGCCCCAGTGACCTATCCTTAGTTGCTTTCCATCACTACAAACATGCTCAGCTATCACATAAAATTTTCCATGTTAAGGCCACAGTCTCAACTTCTTTTCCTAAATGCAAGCTCTTCCTCTTGAACTGCTGTTCATTCTTTCTAAACTTGATGTTTTCTGCATTCTGACCTTTGCTTTCTCATTTGTTCCGTTTTCTTTTTCCTGCTTCCTCCAGAGCTTGTTTCGAGAACATTATGACAAGGTAAAGCAGGAGAACAGCCCTGAGGCTCATGTGTCACCTGCAGATGCAGCTTTGCCTTGGTGATACCAAGCTGTCTCCCTAGCAAGTCATCTCCAGATGGGTTAGTGTTAGTGACATCAGCCTTTCTCTGGTCAATGCCCTCATTGGTGAAGAGTGGACCTGGTCCTGCGTTTTTTATTTTCTCAGAGTGAATTCAGCCATCCTTTTGGTGTTTGTTCTTAATGTCTTTTATTTATTTATTTATTTATTTTTGGCGGTACTGGGGATCGAACTCAGGACCCTGCGCTTGCTAGGCAGGCGCTTACTCCACTGAGCTATATCCCCAGCCCTGTTCTTAATGTCTTAAAAAAAAATCATGATCCTGTAATTGGCCCTGTGAAAAGAAGAGACAAACTACCTTACCTCAGTTGAGACCAACACCATGTGAATTTCCACTACCCAGTTTTAAGCAGCTTCTTATTATAAATGCTTCCTCCTTGCCTCAAGCTTGTCTGCTCCATACCTCATCGAAAGGTCAGATAGCACCTGTCAAGCTCAGCACGGGCCTCTTTCCCTGGCTTCTGCTCACCAGGTCCTTATTCAGGCTTCTTTCTTCCTCAATGCCATTGCTACATTTCAGCTTCCTATCCAGCAGCTTCTTATCTCATTTCCCTGCTTCAATTCTTTTCTTTTTCTAGTTCAAACGTTCCACAAATGCCAGATAAAAATTTTCTAAAATGCCAATCTTGTGTGATCCCTTTTCTACTAGAATCATTCAGTGGGACTCTCCATCTCCTTCAAAATGAAAGGTAAGTTTATGAATATGGTATGTGTTAGTCAGCTATTGTCACAGTAATACTCCATAATAAACATCCCCACGTGTAGTGCTTTGCAATGACAATCTTTGCCCTAATATTCATGTGACTGCAGGTTGACTGTGGTTCAGGCTTCAGGGCTCTAAGCTTTGGCTGAGGCTGGAATCTACTTGCACGTGAATAAGGAGCAGTGGTCACTCAGGCATGTCCTTTGGTGGAAGATAACTAGATGAGAAGGGGGTGCGTGAGAACATGAGTTTCACCTTGCAACTGTGGTCTGGAACTGGCTTCATAACTTCTGTCCACTTGTACTGGCTAAAGAAAGCCCCGTGGAGTCTATCATCCCCAGGGCAGCAGCATATTCTCTTCCCATTCTCTGTCCCGGCAAAGCCCAAGGACTCATGTAAAGATAATGAAACCAGATGCAGGGAGATGGTGAAAACCACAAGCACAAGTGTGGGTGGCACAGGAGATGTGTCTGGCCTCACACAGATCCACCCTTCTCCGTTCTCAGCCTTTCTCTCCATGCCAGATCCCGCTTTGCTACACGGCTGTGGCCTGCGTGCTGGAATCAGCTCTCTTCCCTTGTGCTTCTCAGGTACTCTGCACAGAAAGACCTTCACTGTCCCTGAACATGGAGGTCTTGGGGCCTCCAGGCCCAACACTTGTGATGTCCTGGGCACAGCCTCAGGGTCCCGCCCAGAGCAGGTGTCCTGACTCCTGTCTCTGCCGTATTGCTCTCCTTGCTCTCTACAATATTTTGTGTTTTTTATATTTGCGTCTTGTTTTCTCTTCCACACTGTTGTAGGTGAATATCGGTTATACAGGTGAATAGACTTCACTTTGGCAAATCTGCAATGCACACACCAGACTTTATTTCTTCACCTCTCCAAACCCCCTTTCCCTATGCTTCTCCTACTTTCACACGTTTTTTGGGGCTTCAAGGTGCGTAATGTATTTTGATCATACACTGCCCACTATCACCCAGCCTCATACCCCTCTTCCCTTCCTCTTGCCTTACAGTATTCTCACTTCTAGTTTTTTGTCATCTTTTTTAGATTCCACATATTGCCGGGGGGACATACAATATTTGTCTCTCACAGTCTGGTTTACTTTGCTCAACATGATCACCTCTAGATCCATTCAGTTTTCTGAAATTGACAAAACTTTGTTCTTTATGGCTGAATAAAAAAATCTTGAAGACATAGGGGTAGGCAGAGAGTTCATGAATAAAAACCAAACTGCATGGGAAATACCTAAAAGAATCAACAGCTGGGATCTCATCTTATTAAAAAGTTTTTGCACAGCAAAGAAATGACGAACAGAGTGAAAAGAAAACCTACAAATTGGAAAAAAAGTTTAGCTGTCTCTTAGAGAAAGGACTTCTATCTATCTAGAACATATAAAAAATTAAGGGGCTGGGGATATAGCTCAGTGGAATAAGCGCCTTCCTAGCAAGTGCAGGGTCCTGAGTTCGATCCCCAGTACCGCAAAAAAAAAAAAAAAAAAAAAAAATTAAAGAATTAAAAAAAATCAGGCCCCCAAATTTCAAAGACCCAATACAAAAATGGGCACCTTAGATTAGTATACATTTCTCCGATGAATGAATACTAATGGTAAAAAAAAATATGAAAAAAAGTTCAACATCACTGGTCATTCAAGAAATGAAAGTTAAAACACTGAGATTCCATCTCTTCCCAGAAAGAATGGCTGTCCCCAAGAAACCAACCAGTAACAAATGCTAGAGAGGCTGTAGGGAAAAAGGAACCATTCACTGTTGGTGAGAGTGTATGCTGGGGCAACCACTGTGAAAATCATTGTGGAGATTCCTCAAAATCTAAGATTAGAGGTTCCTTTCTGACCCAGCTATTCCCCTTCTGGGTATTTTTCCAGAAGAATTGAAAACATCATACCATAGCGATATATGTGCACCCACGTTTATAGCAGCAAAATTTGTAATAGCTAAATCTTGGATGCAGCCCAAACACCCATCAACTGAGGAGTGGATACAAAAGAAGTGGTTACTCTCATACAATGGAGTACTACTCAGCTATAAAGAGAGATACACTTGAGGCTTTTATAGATTAAATGGATTCAACTAGAGACCATACTCATAAGTGAAATAAATAAGACTCACATGTGTAAACATTGTATTGTCTCCCTTGTGTAAGAAACTGAAAGAGTAAATAAGATCCAAAAGGTGCAATAGATATTGTGAAAGGGAAAGAAACTGCTCAAAAGGAAAGAACAACTGGGAATGGGAGAAAGGAGAAAAGAAAGAAAAAATATATACATACATGAGGTAGCTAAGATGATTGTACTACTAATTTCCACTAGTTCATTGAAAGGAACAGTTAGTGCTTATATTGTTTGCTCAGTTTTACCTGCCTATATCTTGTAATCTGAGCAACTACATTGAAGATAACAACATGCAATGTAATGTGCTGTTAATTTCCTATCATCTTGTTTTGTAAATGTGTATTGTTTTTATTGTTTTTTTCTTTCTTTAAAAAAGCCTTTAAAAATGTGTAGTATACCACATTTTCTCTGCTCATTCATCTTTTGGTGGGCACTGGGCTCATTCCATATATTGGCTACTATCGCTGCACTGCAATAAATGCAGTATGCAGATGTCTCTGTGATGTGCTGACTTTAGTTCATTTGGCTGTTGCCAAGGAGTTAGAGTTGGATCAAATGGTAGTTTCTTTTGTGGGGGGGAAGCCCATATTAATTTCCACAGGAGATATACTAATTTACATTCCCATCAGCAATGTAGAAGGGTTGTATAATTTTGGGGAGAGAATTTATTTTTCTTTTCTACAAGATTATAAACTTCCTGGCATCAAGGTCTTTATCTTTACCTCCTTGGTGTAGAATAGGACCATTTTATATGGTCAGTAAATATTTTTGAATAAATGGATGGATGATAGTGTGGTTGACTGTTTCTGAACAGTCACTGCACTATGTAGTTTGTGTTATGACCTCCTAGAACATTCCACAGTCCTGTTGAAAACATAAAAAATCATGTCTATTGGAAGCCATTTAAAGAACTATGGCTTCTCTCTGGCCACCTGATTGTCCTTATTTTCTTTAACAGTTAAGTCAGTTTAGGTTTGAATATTGTTTTTCCTCACACTTTGGGCCAATTTGATTTTTTTCATTCTGTGACATTTATATTTGGTGACAGTTACACAGCAGCCTGTTTTTCCCCATTGGATTTTTGCCTCAGGTACAAAGCAATTAAATTTCACCTATAAAAGATAAACTCAAAATAGATTCCTTAGTGCATGCCCACATTACTTCAAGTACCACTCAATTATGACTTATTTCTAGTATAACTTAGAACCAGAGTGGATTATTCTACTATTCAGAAAAAAAATTGAAGTAAACTGTTCCTTAATCTCATTCCAGTTGGCGCTAATTGAGTCACATCAACTTTGATGTATCTGGATCCAAACTTTGATTATGTCCAAGTGAAGAACTTCAAGTAATGTAAAATTTAAAACATATGTGTTAGAACAAATACAGGGTTTTAAAATTGGACCAGAAGTTTGAGCAACACTAGCAATTTATTAACTCTCATTAAGATAAAAACTAAATATTAATTTTGTCAAATATGAAACAACTACATTACATTCAATACACATTTCTGTAGTATCAAATTTCATTGGACACAAAGACCAAATACTTCTCTGCACCCTCTTACCAACACAGTCGTGGTCTCCCTTGCTGCAGTGGTGACAAACACAACCTGTTTGGTCACAGGTGTGTTCCTGGCTGGATCCCCTGGCTGGAGATACTGACATTATACAGAAAACTCTCACACAATAGTAATCTCAACCCTAATGGTTTATCCTCAAGTGTAAGAGAAGTCGGGTGGTGGGTAGGCCATGATGGTGTAGGGGAACCTGGAGGACTTCTAGGACCACTGCTTGGCCACTGGCAGTATGTGCCTCTTACCCTCAAGTGTAACTCATGATCCAAGAGGCTGCTAGAGCTCCAGCCATCAAACCTGATTCTGTACTGCAAGAATGAAAATAGGAAGAAGAATGCTAGTCTCAGTTGTATCAACCCCTTTTAAGGAAATGTTGCTGAAACCTTCCTTGCTATTTCACTTATGTTTTATGGAGCACAACTCTGTCCCATGGCCACATCTTGTTACAAGAGCTGATGGGAAATGTAGTCTCTGAGCTGGGAACACTTGCTCCAGGAAAGTGAGGGTTCTGTTACCAGCAGAGAGGCAGAAAGGACACACTGGCAGACTGTTGCCATCTCCACCTCCAAGTGGGTCAGCTTCTTTATGGGCCAACTGACCCTTCTGTGATCAAAACTGCATGTTGCCTGGAAACTCTTCTGGGGCTCAAGGGCCCATACTTCTCCAAAGGTTCTTTCACCAACCGTGTGGCCTCCATCTCTGCTGTGTCCCTAGCCCTGGGGTAGCTTTGGCTGGATTGCCCTTCTTGCTCTGGGGTGAGGACACGCTTGTTTCCTGTGTGCCTTCATCCTGAACATGCTCTCCAGTGTCCAGGGCCACCGAGTGCTCTCTGAGCCACCAGTTTTGCTGGGGTGGGCACTGGGTCCACAGCATGCATCATGGCATGGGTCCACAGAATGGGGCCACAGCATGGGGACACAGCAGGGGGACACAGCCAGCTTCTGTGCCCATGGCACCTCTTTCTGGGAGGAGGATGTGGAGAAGAGACCCTTAGTGTGCTAGGTGGGTGGGATGAGGTCGGAGCTACCAGGCTCCGAGAGGCTGGGTGGAGAAGCCACTTCAGAGCCTGGCCTGGTCACCCAGAAAGCAGACAGGGAAAGCGACAACTGAGCAGGGCCTTTAAGGTGGGAAGGGAACGGACCCAGTGGATGGCTGGAAAGAACACCGAGCTGGGTGAGGAGCTCTGTACCCAGGGCAGCATTTGGTGAATTATTGTGGCTGAAACAGCATGGGAGGGAGCGAGGCAGGAAACAAGAGTCTGGGAGGTGATGGAGCCCAGTTTCAAGGAGCCCAGTTTCCCGGGGCCCTAGGGGGGCGGGTAGGGACTGCAAGTGAGACCAGAAGGTGGAGGATGTGACATGACCCGACTGTGTCTTCCTGCGCCTTCTCTGGTTAACATTTGCTCTTGCCAGACAGAAATGCTTGATAAACCCCAAATGAAAATTTGAGATTGAATTGTATTTTCTCAGTTATTGACCAGGAATGGATTTGTTCTTCTAGAACAGAACGTTTTTTTATTTTTAAAAAGAAAATTCTTTTCCTTCCTTAGACTTGGAGAGTTTGAGATATTGCATCTGCCCAAGCTTGCTACCTGAAGGTTGGTCCCAAGAGACGAGTCATGGGGGCAGACAGTGATGCCGGCAAGTGCTGTGGGTGGCCGTGATCATCATCGCTGTGACCTGAGAGGTCAGTGGACCCTTAGTGGATTTCATGCATTTCCTGGACCTGATCTCTGCTTTTGGGCATTCTCACATTATGTGGTCTCCAACCCATGCCTACCAGCAAAGCGAAAGCTCTGAAGAAAGCACAGACTGTGCAGAGTGGCTGCAAGACTGAACCTCCCCAGGGACTCCATGTCCTCTTATTTCTGCCTGTGGATCTGAGGCTATGGGAGCTTGGGTTCCCCAGCCCCACTGGTCCTTTCGTGCTCTTGGAAATGGGCACAGGTCCCTGGAGGGTGGAGTTTCTGCAGCTCTAATCCTTTAGCTCTGTTCTGGCAACAGGCTGGTGCCATGGGTGCACCTTGCCAGGCTGCTGGGCCACCTGCACAGTGATGGCCCCATAGCAGTCACAGCAGAGCATGGTGCTCTGCAGCAGCCAAGAGTCACCTACAGGCTCTGGAAAGTTCAAATGGAAATGAGGACTATAATAAAACTGGAAGAGAAGGCATGCATGCTTCATTCTGATGAAGAATTTGTTTACGTTTTGTCCATCTCCTAAGATTCTGTGAGGTTAAATTTAAAGGTGGTGGAATAATTGATCTAGTGGAAGAGATTTCAAGGCAGCCCAGTGGGTGCTATGGTATGGGTACTGCTGGCTGCTTTTAGCCAGATCTACAGTGGCTATCTGGGGGAAAGCAGAGGTAAATGATTTGAAAAGTTACAGTTTCACCAAAAAGGAAGTGTATGTGAACTTGGGGCCAAGGAGAGCATGGTTGCTAAAAAGATTAGAATTAAAAAACTCAAGTACTTTGTACCAAGACAGTAAGAAAGATGGCTTAATAATGAAGGTATAAGGTATTGACCAGACTTTATCCTTCACAGGCTCAAGGATGTAAAAGCATAAACTCCTTTAAATGACTTTGCTTTGGAAAGAGAGTCTTAGGGCACCATACTTATTCAGGGCTGTTTAAGAAATTGTTTTCCCAAGTTCAACTATCCAGGAACTCCAAGCCCTCTGCAGCTATTTTAAAAGGGGATCAGGCTACTATTCAGCTGGCAGCAGACCTTGGCATCACCCACATGGTGCTAGGTTTGTGGTCTTGCAAAAAGTACAAGAGTTGCAAGGTCATGGAGGCTTCCACAAAATTTCAAATGAAATCTTGGGAGGGAGACCACTTAGCCCTGAATGGATGATGCACAAAACTGTGAGAGTAAAAACAAAAGTACAGTAGACACCCCAGGAATTAAAGGTGCCCCAAACTGGAGCATCTGCCAAAGAAAGCCACAAACACTAAACGGAATTTGAGAGAGGCCATGTGGGCTGTGGGTTCTGGATTGCTTGGTTTACAAGTCCTGCTCTGGGCAGGCTGTTTGCTTCAGTAGAAACTAGGCAGCCCTTGGAGGAGTAGACTTTCTGGGACCACCAACCTCAGATGTGAAAGAATGAGAACATAGTACAGAAAAGCAAAGGCTTGGTTAATACACCTTCATTTTCAAAGCCAAATCTTTTCCTCCTGTATTTTCTGACTGCCGCTTCTATCACCACCTCAGTCAAAGTGTTTTGTTAGGGCTTGTGTGATTAGATCAGACCCCACTGTAAAGGGTTTCTCCCAACAAATTCAAAGTCAGTTTGTTAGTAATCTCAATCACATCCACAAAATATCCCTCGCTACATTCACGACAAAAGCATAGGCGTGCTACTGATCGCATTCATAGTCCTCGGTAAGAGGGCAGGAAACCCTGATGACCAGCTTAAGATTCTCCCATTCATAGAATAGTGAGAGTAGTGTTTGTTCACTGAAAACATTTGGAAAAATGCAGAAAACCACATGGAGAGAGATATGAAGCACTGATAATTTTATCATTGCTAATATATTTTCTGTTGAAATCCACATTATTTTCACAGCTAAAATAATGTTCCTAATTCTGTCTTTTTGGATTTCATAACATTCCACCTATCATAATACATTCTTGATAATAAAAATTTTCACCAGTTTCACAGTAAACATTTACTAACTGACCCCTTAATATTGGCTACTTAAGAGATTTAAAAGCTTTGTTAAGATTTATAATTATGTTCTTCACAGATAGTTCTAAAAATAGGCCTACTAGATATAGTCCTACAATTAGTTTGATTTATACTCCAAACAGCAGGATCTCACCTCCCTCTTTTTTTTCCTCCTGTCTCCCTCTCTCCTCTCTCCTTTTCAGAATTTAAGTTTTCAGTAACATATATAAATGCAAGAAAAGCTTCCCAACCTCCTCACCCTTTCCCCCCATAAGTAAAGAATTCCTTGTTCTTCATCTTCTTCATCTACCAAAGCTGCCTGTTATCAAATCCACTGGGCACATGTTTGATTATTTATAATCAGCTGAGTAAGAGTATGGGATGGTGAGAGAATTAACTCACTGAATGGTGTGACTGGTGGCATCCCCACTAGAGCTCTAAGCAAGTTTGGCGCTGCTTTTGCTTCTAACACCCTTTCCCAATCCCTGTGCGGTCACCCTGCTAATCCCTGTACACACAGAAGGTTCACTGTGGAATCTCACTTAAGTTCACTTTTGAGCAGTATTCCTCATTTGGTTTCAACTAACCCCCATCTTTCTGGTCTATTTCTTTGCTATCTGCTTGTAATTTTCCAAGGTAAGCATTGGGTACATTAAGGAACTCTTATGCATGTAGCTTAGTGAGTAATATTTATTTTGTTTGCCCCTCCTGGAAACATCACATTATGGTAGCTGTCTTGTCCTGAAGCCAGAGGCTTCCCCAACACCATGGATTCTCCTTTGCTTTCCCAACTCTGTTGCAGAACTTCTGGATCTTAGTTGCAGGAATTCTTACATCAGTAGGTACTGATTGGCCCACAGATTTGCAGGGTCAGAGACCATAGTGAAGGGGATTTTGAACGGTTTAATGATGTTTTCCCATAAACTAAAACACATTTGCTCTGGTGGAAGAATGGGAATTATGAAAATGTAATTTCATGGCTGCTAAAATTACAGTAATGCGATAATTAACTTTTTTAAAATGTATATCAGGAACTTGGTATTTATCTATGACAAATACGGCAAGTGGGAAAACAACTTAGCATTACTTAGTAAAGTTTTATTAATCTTTTTGTTACCTGTATGATATCTGGGAGACAAACAGTGGGTTTCCCCGAGGGTGTGAAGGTTGAGAACCCCTTCATACTCACCCCTGGAGTGTGAGCCCCTCTCTGCAGTCAGTCTGGGGTACTCCAGCAAAGTCTCATTAGGAGACACTGTTGAGCTGGAGACCCTCCATCTTTCTCAAGTCTTCCCTCTGCTGGGGCCACCACACACAGTGGGAGATGGGAGCTGCTGTGCAAGCCCAGAAAATCAGTCATAACAACTAGCAATCCACTAAGTAAGGTCCTGACCACTTCATCTCTTAACTGCTTCCGTGTGCCATCTCCAGAGCCCCCATGGTGCCTTGCTGTGGCTACTGCTTGCAGCAAGAGGCCATGGTTAGGATGCACTGAGGCGGGCTAAATGGCAGTGATTTCTTTTTTTATCTCTAGCAGGAGTTCAGCCTCATTAATATTCAAGACTTGCCAACAGTTCTCTTCAAGGTCCAAACCATTATTTATGCTAACGTTAATCATTGTTCTAACAGGAGGAGACAAATCTGCCACTGGTTGAGTTGATTTCACATCATTTTCTAGAATTTAGCCTGTTTCATGTCCTTCACATCCTACACAAGGCCAAAAGGTTCCAGTGTCTTTAAGAGGGAGACCCCCCACTTTGGTCCTAGGAGCTGACCCCAGATGGTTCTCAAATCTAAGCCCAGTAACTTCTTCTCTTCATTACATAAGGTTTATACTACTGTATGCTATGAAAATTATTTTAACATGAAGTTTTTTTTATTTCAAAAGTAAAAGAATGAAAACATTGACAAACAGACACAAAGTAGCACAAGAAGAGTACAATCAAAACTGAATTACAGACAAGGTGACAGGGAATTAACAATGGTTGTTGTATTACATATTGATAACTTCAAAGTGTATGCTCAAGAAAATATATATAGACATACAAGATGGATCAAACAACTAATCATTAACTGTTCCTTACAATAAAATGACATAAGTTGATAGTGCAACCATGTTAGCCATCCTGCACAAACATACATACATGCATAGTTATCCTTTTCTTCCTTTTCTCCTTCCCTTCATCCCATTTGCTCTTTACTTTTGAGCAGTTTCCTTTCATACTTCCTAATTTATATTCCCACTTTCAGTTTCTTACGCTAGTGATACAATACATTGCTTGCACACGCACATCTGATTTATTTCACTTAAGAGTATGGTCTCTAATTGTGATCATTTGCCCATAAAAGCCTCAAGTTTGTCATTTTTATAGCTGAGTAATATTCCATTATATAAAAATGGCACATTTTTTTTATCCAGTCCTCAGTGGATGGACATTTGGGTTGCTTCCACGATTTAGCTATTAATAATTGCACTGCTATAAACATGCGTGCACATATATCAAGGTGATAGGATGTTTTCAGATCTTCTGGGAAAATGCCTAGAAGGGGAATAGCTGGGTTGAATGGAACCTCTAGAACTAGTTTGTTGAGGAATCTCCAAATAGATCTCCACAGTGGTTTCACCAGTTTGCATTCCCACCAGCAGAGGAGAAGAGTTCCTATTTCTCCACAGCCTCGCCAACAATTGTTATTGGTTGATTGCTTAATGTTGGCCAATCTTACTGGGATGAGATGAAATCTCAGTGTTGTTTTAATTTGCATTTCTTGAATGACTAAACGTGTAGAACATTTTCTCATATATTTATTTGCCATTTTTATTTCTTTATCTCAGAAGTGTATATTCATCTCAGGTGCCCATTTCTGGATTGGGTTTTTGAATTTGGACAGGTTCATGTTTTTTAATTCTTTGTATGTTCTAGATAGAAGACCTTTGTCCAAGGGACAGCCAGCTAGGATTTTTTCCCAATTTGTGGGTTTTCTTTCTACTCTACTGGTGATTTCTTTAGATGTGAAAAACTTTTCAGTAAGATGTGGCCCCAGCTATTTATTCACTGAAGTGTTTCCCTTGCAGTTTGATTTTTGTTCATGAACTCTCTGCCTACTCCCATGTCTTCAAGATTTTTACCTACCTTCTCTTCCAATGGATTTAGTGTTTTAATATTGAGATCTGTGATCCATTTTGACTTGAGTTTGGTGCATGGTGGTAGACTTGGGTCTATTTTCAGTCTTCAGCAAGAGGTAAGCCATTTTTCCAGCACCATTTGTTAAAGAGGCTATCTTTCTTCCAGTGAGCTTGTTTGGCCCCATTGTCAAATATTAGATGGGTGAGTGTGTTTGTGGTTGTGGCTGAATCTTCCAGTCTGTTCCATTGATCCTCAGGTCTGTCTTTTAGCTAGTACCAGGTTGATTTTATTGCAGTAGCTTTGTAGTATAATTTCAGGTCAGGGATTGTGATTCCACCTGAATTGTCTTCGTTGCTCAGGATTGCTTTTGCTATTCTGGGTCTTTCTGGTTCCAGATGAATTTAAGGAATGTTTTCTCTAGATCTGTGAAGTATGTTAATGTTATTTTAATGGGAATTGCATTGAATCTGTATGACAATTTTGATAGTATGGCCATTTTCACAATGTTCGTTCTTCCTAACCATGAGCAGGGAATGTTTTTCCATTTATTGAAATCCTCTTTGATCTCTTTTTCCAGAGTACTATAATTTTCATTGAATAGATCTTATAACTCTTTTGTTAGATTGATTCCTAAATATTTCAATTTCTTGGATGCTATTGTAAATGGCATGGTTTCTTTAAATTGTCTCTCAGTTCATTTGTTGTTTGTGTATAGGAATGCTATTGATTTTTGGTGCTGGCTTTGTATCCAGCTACTCTACTGAATTTGTCTTGTGGAGTTTTTGGAGTTTTCCATGTAAAGTATCATGTCATCTGCAAAACGTGATAGTTTTACTTCTTCCTTTCCTATCCTTATTCCTTTTATTTCTCTATATTGTCTAATTGCTCTGGTTAATGCTTCCTGAACTGTGTTGAATAGTAGTGGTGACAATGGACACCCTTGTCTTGTTCCTGACTTTAAAGTGAAAGCTTTCAGTTTTTGTCCATTTAGTATGATGCTGGCTGTTGGTTTGTCATAGATGGCTTTGATCAGATTGAGGTAAAGGCCATCTATTCTTATTTTTTTAAGGGTTTTTAACATGAATGCATGTTGGACTTTATTGAAAGCTTTTTCCATATCTATTGAGATGATCTTGTGGTTTTTGTCTTTGTCTCTATTGATATGGTGAATTACATTAATTGATTTCCAAATATTGAACCATTCCTGAATTCATGGAATGAATCCAACCTGGTCATGGTGTATAATATTCCTTATGATTCACTGCATTCTATTTGCTAGTATCTTTTTGAGTATCTTTGCACCTATGTTAATTAGGGAGATTGGCCTATAGTTCTCTTTCTTGGTTGGGTCCTTCTCTGGTTTTGGTATCAGTATAATACTTGCCTCCAGAAATGAGCTAGGGAGAACTGCTTCCTTTTCAATTTCATTGAAGAGTTTGAGGAGTGTTGGCATTAAATCTTTGCTGAACATTTTATAAAATTATGCTGTGAATCCATCAGGGCCTGGGCTTTTCTTTGTTGGTAAGTTTTTAATGGCATTTTCAATCTCATTAATTGATATTGGGTTGTTCAGGATTTTTATATCTTCCTGATTGAACTCTGGTAATTCGTACATTTCTAGGAATCTGTCCATTTCTTCAGGGTTTTCTATTCTATGGGAGTAAAGATTTTCAAAGTAGGTATCAATGATCTTTTGAATTTTTGTAGGATCTGTAGTGATTTCATCCTTTTCATTCCTTATTGCATGAATTTGAGTTCTTTCCTTTCTTTTTTTGAGAAGGTTGTCTAGGGGTTTATCCATTTTATTTATTCTTTCAAAGAACCAAAACTTTGATACACTTAATTTTTTAGTGTTTTCTTCATCTCAATTGCATTAATTTCTGCCCTGAGCTTTATAATCTCCTCCCTTCTTTGGGCTTTGGGCTTGACTTGGTTTTCTTTTTGTAAAAGTTTGAGGTATAGCAGTAGGCTATTTATTTGCTCTCTTCCTGTTTTCTTTATGTGTGAGTTTATCACTATAAGTTTCCCTCTGAGGGCTGCTTTCATTGCGTCTCACAGATTCCAGTAAGTTTTATTTCCATTTTTGCTTTTATGTAGGTGTTTTACAATTTCTTGTTTAAGTTCTTCTGTGACACATTGGTTATTCAGGAGGTTGTTATTTAATTTTCAAGTGTTTATGGAGTTTTTGGAGTTCCCTTTGTTATTAACTTCCAATTTCATTGCACTGTGGTTAGATAATGTGGAAGGGATGATTTCAATTATTTTGCATTTATGTAGGTATGCTCTATGGGCTAGAATGTGGTTTATTTTAGAGAAAGTCCCATGTACATCTGAGAAAAATGTGCATTCTGATGTTGTGGGGTGGAACACTTTGTATACGTCTACTAAGTCCATTTGTTCGAACATTTGGTTTAGGTCTGTTATTTCTTTTTTGAGTTTTTGTCCAATTGACCTGTCTCTTTGTATCAAAGGAGTGTTTAGGTCCCCTACTAAAATAGTGTTATTGATTATTTGGTTTTTTATATCTGTAAAGATTTGACTTACATAGTTTTGTGCTCCAGTATTTGATGCATACATGTTTAGGATTGTTATCTCTTTCTCTTGCAGCTTTCCCCTAACTAGTATGTAGTGGCCTTCATTATCTCTTTTGATTGTTTTTGGTTTGAAGCTTACATTTCCTGCAAACATAATAGCTACCCCTGCTTTTTTCTGGGAACCTGTTGCATGGAGAATTGTTTTCCATCAGTTGACATTCAGACTGTGGATTTCCTTTTGAGTATAGTGTGTTTCCTGTATACAACATATTGTGGGATTTTGTTTTTTAATCCACTCTGCCAATCTGTTTCTTTTGATTGGTGAATTGAGGCCATTTACATTAATGGTTATAACTGTTATATGTTGGCTTATTCTTGTCATGCTGTTTACTTGCTCTTGCTTTCCTACTTTTGCTATCCATTTAATGGCTTGTTCTGCTTAAGGGTTCCTTTCTATTTTTGTTCTTGAGATTGTGGTATCTTTTTTCTCTGTCTAGAATATCTCTTGTACTTTTTGTAATGTTGCTTTGGCACTCATGAAGTTCTTCAGTTGTTCTTTGTCATGGAAATATTTTATTTCTCCATTGAATTTGAAGGATAATTTTGCAGGATACATCAGCTTGGGTTGGAAGCTGTTTTATCTCAGGATCTGTAATACCTCTCTCCATGCTCTTCTTGATTTCATGGTTTCTGTTGAGAAGTCTGCTGTGATTCTGATGGGCTTTCCTTTATAGGCGATCTGTTTCTTTTCTCTAGCAGCTTTTAATATTGTGTTCTTTTGCTGGATATCTGGGATCTTGACTATTATATGTCCTGATGTGGTTTTATTTGGGCTGTGGCTCATTGGAGTTCTGTATGCTTTGTTTACCTGCACATCAGTATCTTTTACCATGCTTGCAAAATTTTCTGCTATTATTTCTGCAAATATTCTTTTTATGTCATTTGTGTTGCCTCCCACTATTTCACTGACTCCTATTACTTGGACATTATTTCTCCTTGCCTCGTCTTGCAGCTTTTGGGTTGATTTTTTCTAGATCCTTGATGACTTTAAGAGATCCTTCCTTTCATGATTGCTAGCTGTCATGCTGTCTTCAAGATCTGAAATTCTATCTTTGGCTTCATTGAAATGGTTTTGCAAGCTTTCAGTGGAAGTTTTCATTTCCTGGGAATCTCTTTCAGTCTGTTTCATGCCTTCTAATTCATTCTTAAATTGCTCATGTAACATTTCCATTTGTTGTCTGTGTTCTTCTATTCTTTTATCTGTTTCTTCTCTATATGTGCAGAGCATTTCTTCCATTATTATTTTCATTTTTTTTTTGCCTGAGAGATTATTTCTGATTTAATCTTTTCTATGGCCTGATGGAGTTGTTTCTTTACTTCAGATGTGATCATTTCAGAAACTGCAGGTATATGGTTTCCTAGTTCTCCTGTGTCATTGTCTCCTGTACTTGTTCTGGGTTGAGTTGAGTTCTGAGACTGCATTTTGCTCCTATGTCTTGTGATTTTGGATGTCAGATGAAAAGTGCTGAGCTACAAGCTACCCACGCAGCTCAAGTAGGACTCTAGGGACCCTAGTTTACCTGGATATCAAACTTATCCCAAGATGGTAGCAGACTGTCATCCACTGGGCCCACACACCCCAGGCAGTTGCTGGGATGCACGGCTCAGACCACACCTAGGATGGTGGGGGAATGCTGGCCTTTAGTACCAGGGTCTCCAGGCAATGAATGGGAAGTGTGTGGGCCTCAGCCTTGAAGCTGATGGTGGCTAGTCAGAGGCCGCTGCTCTGGTATCCTCAGGTAGCTGGTTGGGGGAGAGCAGACCTCTCCTCCCAACCCAGAGGACCACAGAGCCTGAGGCTGTTTCCACGCTGCAGGCCTCAACCACCAACAGGGATGGGCCCTCCAAGTCTGAGCTCCATCCTTGCCTGAAAGTGTGAGGTGGCGCGCATCCACAGGCATCACTAGAAAAGAGTTCCACTCAACTGGCTTCTCAAATGGTGCCCTCTGCCAGAAAGTCTCTTGGGGCAGAGGCCAGGTGCAGGTCTCACCTGAGAAGATTTCTGCTCAAATGTTGCTCAAATGGCGCCCCCAGGCTGGGCTCCTATTTTAGCATGAAGTTTTAAGGGTCAGTAATAAAAATCCTTTTCTCTCCAAGAATTAGTCTGTCTAGGAATTAGTCAAGAAAGAAGATAGTTTTCAGGCATCACACACCAAACATTGTGACTATTGTAGCACGTATTTTTGGTGGGGTAAAATGCAAAGAAGTCTGTAAGCAAGCAAGCACGCTTGCCTCCATACCCTTAACTTTGTACCCACTCTTCTAGTCCCTGGGTAAGTTCCTGACAAGAAAGCCCCTCCTAGTGTGCTAGGAAGTGGGCTATGTCACACAGTATGTGAAGATAGATGGCATGGACGGGACCAGGCTCTGCTTGATAATGCACCTACAGAAAGAATGCACTACCATTTGCCAGGCTGGAGTGAGGACAGGGAGGGGAAAAGGGCAGGGTTTAACCCTCCCTTGGGGGTCCCTCCTCCATAAAGAAGCATGATGAACAGTAGTAGAAGGTCTGCCAGCTTCAGGCGGCCTTCAGGAACCAGTGAGCCATTGTAGTTTTTAGAAAGCAGATTTGGAAGCTTTTGTCCAAAAACACAGCTTTACTAGAGCTGACTTAGTCTAGTCTGTGGTCTTCTAAGATCTTTGCATTTTCTTTCTTGTCCACTTACAAGAGGCTTCATGGATATACACGGTATGATCTACATATACAGTGAATGAATAAATTAAAAGCATTTATTGCAGAAATGACATTGTTATGGTTTATATATTGTGTCAACTTGGGGAGTCTAGAGGTTTGGTTGAGTGACTCAGCAGGAAGCCAGGGTGCTTACCTTGTACACATCCTGAGCTTGTGGAAGAGGAGGGCATGGAGACTGTGTGAGAGCTACACACCCCCTGGGTGGGGGTAGGCTGTTTACAATGTAAGGGAGGTAAAAAGAGACTCCTTGCCTGCCATCCTTCCCTTTTGCTGGTTGTTTGCTGCCATGAACGTTTGCTCTCTGCCATGTGCCACTCTGCATCAGAACCAGCCAAGTAAGGACTGAAACCTCCATAAACTGTAAACTAAATAAACCTTTCCTTCCTTCATTTTGGGTGTTGGGTATTTTGTTTCAGCAATGAGAGAAAAGTAATGAAGATAGAATTTGGTACCAGCAGAGTGGGGTCATTGCTGTGACTATACCTGACCATGTGGCTCAAGAGCCTTTGGAAAATGCTTGTGGGAAGAGTTTGGAAAGATTCAGAGATGTCACTTGAAATAGTAGAACTTGTAGGAAAAGTTTGGAAAGGTTCAGGGATGTCGCCTGAAAGAGTAGAGCTGGAACACCTTCGGCTGTTCTGTCTGGGAGATTCTGGTCAGAGCTCAGAAGACCAGAAAGCTGATAGAAATCCTGCTGGTAAAAATCAGGTTTGGAAGGTTTCTTTAGAAGGAAGGACTGCATTGGTTGTTGGACTCCAGATGATCTGTGTTATGGCTTGGCAGAAAGTTTGTCTGCATTTTGGTCATGTCCAGAGACTTTGCCTAAGACTGAGATTAAGGGCAGCAGTGAACTGATTAATCTGGCAAAAGAAATTTCAAGGCAGTTGAATGTTGGGGCAGTGGCATGGCTATTGTTGGGGGCTTTTAGTCAGATCTATGTTGAGAATCCAGAGGATGATTTAAAATGTGAGTTTGGCCAGAAAGGAAGCTTCAGTAAAGCTGTGGATTGCACAGATAAGGCTGAGGAGATCTCTATTGCTGAGAAGGAACAAGAGAATGGAAAAGATGGCCTGAGGGCATCACAAGAAGCAAGTCTCCAACCTTTGCAGCCTCAAAACTGCAAAGGTGAAAGACCTTGCCTTGAGAAGGAAGCTGCAGAGTGCTGTGTTCCAGAATGGTGATGGTGCCGGCCATACCTGGTTCCAGAATGGCAGCAGTGTAGAGAATTTGTTCCTTAGAATTGGATTCAGAGTGCCCAGGAATCCAGGCTCTCGACCCCTGTGGCCAAGAGGGAGTAAAGTTTGGCTACTGCTCCAGGTGGCAGCAGAACTTGGCATCATCCATGTGGCCCTGGCTTTATGTGTGTGGCAAATGCAAGAGTTCTGAGGTTAAAGAGGCTTCCACCCAGATTTCAGAAGGCCTGCAAGGCCAGGCAGTGTGCCCCTGAGAGTGCAGTGTGTGAAGTTGTGAGTGTAAAGCAAAAGGTGCACTGGAGACCTCAGAAGTTTAGAAAAGCCAGGAACGTGCATCATCTGAGGAAAGCTGCAAGGAGGGAGCAAAGCAGGCCTAAGAGAGAAGCCCTGGAGGCTGTAACCACCAGAAGTGCCATAGAGGTGGACTCATGCAAGCCTTTTGGAGCTCACAATGTGCCACAATTTGCTTCAGATGCTGGATGTGGAATTACAAGACACAATGTTAGCCCTGCTGGATTTTGGACTTGCTTTGGTCCCAGTGCTCTATATTCCCCTGATGGTGCCTTTTGGAATGGTAATATTTATTTTGTGCCATTGATTGTTTAACTTTTCATTTGTACCGGGGCTTGTAACTAAAGAGTTTGCCTTACATCTCATAGGAGACTTGGGACTCAGACATTTCAGTGCTGGAACTGTTAGGACTTTGGCAATTCTTGCAGATGGACTAAATGCTTTTTGCATAAAGGGATGTACATGAGCCTTGGTTTAAAGAAATGTGTCCAGTTTCCATGTTGACAAGGGGTGAATTGTTATGGTTTATACATCGTGTCAACTTGGGGAGTCTAGAGGTTTGGTTGAGTGACCCAGCAGGAAGCCAGGGTGCTTACTTTGTACACATCCTGAGCCTGTGGAGGAAGAGGGCATGGAGACTGTGTGAGAGCTACATGCCCCCTGGGTGGGGGTAGGCTGTTTTCAATGTAAGGGAAGTAAAAAGAGGCTCCTTGACTCCCATTCCTCCCTTGTTGGATTGCTTGCTGCCATGAACATTTGCTCTCTGCCATGTGCCACTCTGCCTTAGAACCAGCCGAGTAAAGACTGAAACCTCCACAAACTAAGCTGAATAAACCTTTCCTTCCTCCTTTTTAGGTGTTGGGTATTTTGTCTCAGCAACGAGAGAAAAGTAACCAAGACAGACACATTGACATTTATCCTCCATGAAGTACTCCCCTGGCCCAGAACACACTGATCCCATCATTCCTGGCATTCTCTGCTGCAGTTCTGGAGTCCCCTTTCTTGGTATGACCAAAAATATGGTGAATGCTGCTACCAAGAGCGGCTCATGAAAGCAGGACAGTGTCTGCGCCTGCTCTTCAGCAGACCTGGCACCGTGAGACTTCTGGATCTTCTCCACAGTCAAAATGACTAAGAAAGGTAAATTTTTGACTTGAACTAAGACAATGAGGACAGCAGCCACGACAGCACAACTGAAGACAGGAAAGATGACTTGCAGAACTGCTGTGAGAGGTGGGAGCAATGGTGGGATCAGTGTGTTCAAAGCAAGAGGGAGGACTCTGAAGAGGATTCATGGTGATGTATCTTTCACTGTAATAAACTTAAAAAGATTTTTTCAGCGTTGATTACTTTTTAAAATCATATCTGATATTTTGATTTTTGCAGGGTCCATGAACACATGGTAGAGTGTATTAGTCAAGCTTTTGTATAGCTTACAGGAGCACACAATTGTTCCTCCCGAAGGGTCTGTGGGTTGGCTGGGCCACACAGGGCTGGGCTGCTTTGGATTCACTTCGGCTTCAGTCTGACCAGTGGCCATCCTGGATGTATTTTTCCCTTGGTGGAAGATAGAATCTCAAGAACTCAGCCAAGTCTTGGGACGGCACAGGAAGCTTTTGCTTTTCCTCTTGCCTTGCACCTGCTCATACTCCTGCAGCTGCACTAACTTGTGTGTCCAGGCTGGCACTGTGGAGTCGGAGGGGAGGGTGGGTCATCATCACCATCATCATTGTGATCATCCTTGTCGTGGTCATCTGCAGTGCTGGGACTCGAGCCCAGGGCACTGTGTATGGTAGGCAAACGCTCTACCACCCACCCATACCCCCAGCCTGGGGAGGATATTTGCTGGACAATAATACAGTCTAATAGACAAAAGAGACAGCTGAGGCAGGCAGAAAAGTATCAGCCCATTGCCTTTGTCTGGTCTCTCCTCTCTGGCTTTGGAGTCCCAAACGAGTTTGCATCTTGGCTGTAGATGCATGGTTGGACAAGGTGACTCTGCAGCATGGATTGAGTGAAGCAGGAGAAATAGCTAAGTGATGTCTGTGGGGAAGAGAATTCTATGAAAAAGCAGCTGCAGGGAGAGACACAGGTAGCACGTTTCCAATGCAAAGGTTTTTGGGGTTTGGAGAGGAGAGAAGCCCAAAGAAAGCTGGTGGGGATAAGGCTTGTGGCTCACAGAGGTGTGCCTTTGTGGAAGTGGGAGAAAACCGTGCTTACCTGTTACCTCCTGCAAGAGCTTCCAGAAGAGAGAAAGCTGAAGTCCTGAAGTGAGAAGGTGACAGACAGGGAGAGGCCCCAGCAGAGATGCTGCCCATGGCATTGTGGGCATCTCTGGGATCCCTCAAAGGATGAAGCACTGACTCAGGGGGAAGGTATGGGGTGGGGTGAGTGCAATGTTGAGGAGGAACAGGAGGCATATCCTGGGGGTGAGTGGGCCACAGGGAGGGAGCAGGTTAGGAGAATCAAGGGTGCCCTTGAGATGAGGAAGCACAAATGTTCTGGGACCTCGATTTCCATGTGTCTGCCTCTCTGTGAGTGCCAAGTGCTGTGGCGTGGGATGCCCCAGGCTGGGCAAAAGTCTGAGTGTTTCTCACAGCCAACCTCCCTGTGGTACAGCCTCCATCAAGGCCATGCAGCCTGGACCCTGGAACAGGGGTTTCAGGGAGCAGGAGGCTGGCTGTGGAAGACATGGCTTTCAGATGCCCACCCAGCTGTATTACCAAAATTCCTAGTAAAGTAAACTCTCCAGGCCCTGTGTCTCCCCATATTTTGGCTTTTCCTTCTTTCACCTTCTCTTTAGGACCTGATACATAATTTTTGAGACCAGGTGCAAAATAGAAAGGCAGGGCCAGTGGTTCCCCAAAAAAGAACTGCAAGACGGTGAACTCTGAACTTTCGGCCCAGGACCGGGGATGAGCTAGGATGGGGCTCAGGGTGTAGAACCTGCAGACTTCCTGTCTTTTCATTCCTGCTTCATTTTACAGGACTTCTGCTTCCTCCTTTGTTGTTTCTGGCCGGCTCCTAGTATGCAGCCAAAATTCATTTCTAAGTCAATTCTCTATGCTTCTCCAGGATTGCGTTCCGATACCTAACAGCACCTTCTCTTCCTGATTAAAGGTGTACGGTGGTAGGAGAACTGGGTGGATGAACAAAGGCACAAGGAGGATCGAGCTGTGGAGAGTAAGAACTAACACCACGAACCATCAGGAGCCTGGCCTGGGACCTGGCCGGGATGCACCTTCCTCCACATTGCCCCAACCCTCACCACCAACAGAAATTCTGGGGAGAAAGGCTGGCTTAGGAAGGGAGGTCTCACTGGCCTCAGGGGTTCCACACCCCAGAGTCTAGCAGGAAAGAACCCTGTGAGCGGTATCCCTGGAGCCCCAAGCTCCCCGCTTGCACCTGGAGGGATGTGGCAAGCAGGTAAGTCAGAGCAGGGGAGTTTGGCCCAGCCCGCCCTTGGTTAGAGCAAGGAAAGCTCACTTTGGGGCCTTTGCCAGCCCATGCTTTGGGAGTCCACAGGCCGGTCTATAGCTCCAGGGATGCTGAGCAGGTAGCAGGGAGTAGCACAGGGCAGCCTGTGTATTTGATTTAATAAAGCTGAAAGCATCTTTCCACAGCAGCCTCCAGTGGGGTGACTTCATGGTGCTACCGCTTCCCGATCTCCACAGGGAGGACAGAGCTCAGGAGGCTGTGTGGGGGAGCAGAACACAGTCCCACGCACCCCTCTGCTCTTCACTGACTGTAGCCCTGGGCTATACAGTGGGACTTTGTATAGAGCAGTGAACCCAGGCACTCAGAAGGGAGGTGCTCCAAGCCTGGACAGAGGGCTTCCTGACTGTGGTTTCAGCGTCACCAAGAGTACTGTCCCTGTCCTGTGAATCAAACACCTGCGAGGCTGAGGAGGTGGCTGGGGAGATTGAAGAGCTGTCCTTAGACAGAAGTGCCATCTCTTCTAAGGCAAGTAAAGGTCAGGATGACTTTGCTTTTGCAGTGCTGGGGATGGAACCCAAGGTCCTGTGTTCCCTGGTTAGAGGCTTTGCTCCTGAGCTACATGCCCAGCCCACGAAGACATCGTAATGTTACCCACACCAAAGACAGTAACCTCCATTCTCATACAGAGAATAAAGCTAAGTGGAATTACAGACAGTTTGACAGGTATGATGCTAATAATCTGATCTTTTACGGTTGAAGCACAACAACTGAACACATGCAACAATCTCTTAGCTGGTACTTTTGAAGTAGCAAGTACATCAAGATTTCCTTGAATCAGGTTGGAGCACAACTGAGAACAAATATGAGTTATAGCCAAGCACAATATATACCCTATGTTCATATAATAAAACAAATGCTTTATAATGTAATAGGATATATACATATAGTATATAACATTACACAGAGTGCATATTCCATTATTTATACTATATTATATTATGACATATCTTATAATAAAAATAAGTACCTTTAAGAGGTAAAAGCCTTAGTGGGTTTGAAGAACTCTGACTCAGTCCTGGAAACATCTGGAACCTGGAGGCAGCCACTCTGTCCAGGTGACAGTATGCCAAAGCCCCACTTTCACTCAGCCAGGTGGCCTGGGCAGAGGTCCAGAGCTCTTTAGACTCAGACTATGGAGCTCCAGACCTGCTCCATACTTCCTGGCCTCGTGACCTTGTGCTGGAGCCACAGTGACCTCATTTTGGTCATGTGTGAAGTGATGACAAGATCACCGATGCATCTGGACCTGTGCGACTGTCCCACGAGTTGACGCTTGGGTGCTGGTCCACACTCCTGAGTATCTGCCCTCAAAACTGCATGAGAACCAGCACAGGGATCCGGTCCATCACTCAGAGAAAGGGTTCTCTGAAGCATCCACTTGTTTAAAGGAATCTCTGTTTTACAACCTTCTGTCTGAAAGTACATTATCACATTGAATTTTATGATATACCTTGAAATAATCATCTAACTTCTTACAACTAAACTGGAAAATTGCTGGACAACAAGTTGCAGAGAAATATTATAGATGTATACTTAGGAAGAAAAGCTCTGATTCTTTTGCAGTGGAATCAGGTCAAAAAGAAAGCTAGGAAGCAAAATGTGAAGTACTGACACCATGGCTTTTGCCATACAAGGGCTCATAATTGGAAGGCAGTAGGCATTAGCTGTGAACAAATGCATTTATCGACTCAGGTTCTTTCTGTGATAGAAGGTTATGCAACTGTTGTGAGGTTAGAGAAGAAAATATCAGTTCAACTGGAAAGAAAATCCAAAGGCAATTTAATAGGCTTCAGTCTTACTGCTGCTATTGTTTCTTTATTTTTTTTCCAAAAAAATTATATGCAGCTGGCTTTATAGCCATCTGTTTGGGGCAGTTTGTCTGCAGAAGAGCTAATTAAGGGGAAAAAGATTTGTCATCTCAAGAAATGCTGACAGCTCTGATGGCTCTCAGGGGAGCAAAACCTTATTAGAAAACTGTCTTGTTTATTCATTTTTATTGCTGTTGGTTTGATGTCTACTTCATGCTCTTTTTGATGTGTTAGCAAGAGATGCACTGTTTTCACAAAGGGAGTGCAACTTTCTTGAGGAAGGCAAATAATTTCTGGGTTACTTTGTCAGCTTTGGTAAACTTTTCCATTTTTCCCAAGAGGCTAGCCTCTTGCTGTGGCCTATTTAAAAGAATTGTTTACTGGTGGTTATATATACACACACTGTACATGCTTATATTTAACTTTAATAAAAAAAAAAGCAAAACATCAGGGCTGGTGATGTAGCTCAGCCACACAGCACCTGCCTGGCAAGTGCTAGGTCCTGAGTTCTATTCCTGGTACCAACAAAACAAAACAAAACATCAATTTTGTCAGCGTATTCACTTGGAGTGAGCAACTTAATGATATTAACTTGACTGCCACTGCCATACAACTCTCACAATTACCTGTTCCTGAGATGTTTCCATCTCCAGCTGCTGTGGGCATTTTTGTGTTAGGACTACGCATGACTGCACAGCTGGGTCCTTGGAGTACTGGCCCTGGTGTCCCCCCCCGCCCCCCGAGCAGATGAATATCCTTGTTCCAGGCACCTGGGATGGAGGAGGAGGACAGATGGTCATTTGGATTTCCCACCACTGGCAGGGTTTTGAGCTGAGCACCAGGCAAGGACTCACTTTTCTGCAACGTGATGTCCTCATGAAACTGTTTTCTGCTCAGGTTTTTAAAAAGTGAGCTCACCTTTCTGAAGTACTGTACCCCTTTTCCATACCATGGGCTCTTCCCCTCACCAATCAAACATGGAAAAGGAAACACCGTCCTGCCTATTGGTTTGGGTGAGCAGGGGACAGGCAGCCGAGCACAGTTGCTGTCATCCCCACCAGCAGCTGCCGCTCTTCCAAAGCCCACGTGGGAAGTTCCTGCCTGTGCCTTACACATGGTTTGAGGCGTGAGGAGGAGGCTAGCGCAGGAGACCTTGCTTTTTCAGGACCTTGCTCTTGTTTGCTTCTCATCTGAATGTGGTTAAATTATAACCTAGCTGGTTCCTCGCTGGAGCTCTGTGAAATTTCTACCAGGAGTCATGGAAGACTGTCTGTTTTATATTTCACGAGTAAATGATCTATTTGAGGGATTCTCCTCATTCTCCCTCTGTCTACGGAATTTGCTGTGAACACTGAATACTTTGAGATATAAACTTTTAAAAAATAAAACGACCTTAATTGACCTACTAAATTCATTAGAAAACAAAAACAAGGCTTCAGTGAATATTTGTATATAACTGACATATTTGACCCTAGAAACAGCAGAGTCCACGCTGTATCTTACTAGAAGTAGTCTCTTCTTCCCCAAGCAGTGCACCCCTTTGAAATTTTTAACATTTATTTAAGGCTATTTCCTTAACCCAATCTTGGACATTTTTAAAAAATAAATTTTGTGAGAGAAAAGCTAAGACCCATTTCTGCTCTCAGAGAACTTATTTTCTGGGCTGTATCCATCACCATGGCTGCAGATACACATCTATAGCAGAGAACATTTATGAGCTGTTATTCTGTGGTGCTAAACTAGCATATCCTATGAAATTGCATGTGAACCCTAGAATTATAAACTATAAAGAGAAGAGCCATGTGGAGGTACCACGATTGTCTTACCTGGATTTGTTTTCTGTGGTATCAACTGCCCAAAGTCAACAAAAGTGAGGATGAATGCAGGGCTATAAGAAATTAGATAGCGTGACCACATTCACACATGCAGTGGGATAAAAACATGCAGAGAGTAGTTAAAGCATTTGTGACAGTAAAAAGAAACACAATATTGCTTTTAATCCCACTCAAATTACTCCCTTCCCTGAAACACATATCCCACAGTCACTCCCAGTTGTGGAAGTCCTCTTTCATGAGTGTCTTTTAAATTTTTTTTTTACTTAAACCAGTTTTATGGGTTCATTTTCGAGCTACATAATGATAGTATTCGTCATAGAGTTTGTTCCTACACAAGATACATCTTGCTTCTTTTCTCCCCATTCCCCTCCCCTCATTTCAATCTTTTCCCCTCATTTACAAAAGCTTTGTGTTCATTTTTCCTTTGATTCTTTTCTTCTTGTCACTTCCTTCCTTTCTTTCCCCAACCTCCCTTGTTCCTCATCCCATTTGAATATTTTCTTCTCATTTCCCAGTATCTATTATATATTTTTGGCAAATGTTTTTGGAAAATATGTGAGTCCTGCCCACCCCCTGGGTGGGGGCAGCCTGTTTACAATGTAAGGGAGAAAAAGAGGCTGCTTCCCTGCCACTCCTCCCTTTTGCTCTTGTGGTTTTTACTGTGTGCTGCTGCCATGAACATTTGCCCTTATTTACACTTTTGGCTTCTCACACCAGAGAAACAATGTGTCCAGTTTATTTCACTTAAGAGTATGTTCTCATTTACTTGTGAAAGTCTCTCAAGTTTATCCTTCTTTATGGCTGAGTAATAATCCTCTGTGGAAAAAAATCCCCATATTAAAAAGAAATCCACTTAACAGTTGATGGACATTTGGACTGCTTCCAAAATTTAGTTATTACACACTGTGTTGCTATAAAAATGGGTGTGCATATATCACTGTGGTATGATGCTTTTAATTCTTTCAGGAAGATACCAAGGAGGGGAATAGCTAGGTCAAATGGGACCTCCTATCTTAGCTTTCTGAGGAATCTCAACACTGATTTCCACCATAGTTGACCAGTCTCCATCAACAGTGGAGGTGTTGCTTTTTCCCCATACACCCACTAGCATTTGTTATTGGTTGATTTCTTGATGAGAACCATTCTTTTTGGAGTGAGCTGGAATATAAGCACTGTTTTAATTTGGGTACCTCAAATGACCAGTGATGTTGAATATTTTTCATATATGTTATGGTTGATACATTGTGTCAACTTGGGGAGTCCAGTGATTTGGCTGAGTGACTCAGCAGGGAGCCAGGGTGCTTAATTTGTATACATCCTGGGCCTGTGGAAGGGAAAGGCATGGAAAATATGTGAGTGCTACCTGCCCCCTGGGTGGGGGTAGCCTGTTTACAATGTAAGGGAGAAAAAGAGGCTGCTTCCTCGCCATTCCTCCCTTTTGCTCTTGTGGTTTTTTCTGTGTGCTGCTGCCATGAACATTTGCCCTCTGCCATGTGCCACTCTGCCTCGGAACCAGCCAAGTATGGACTGAAACCTCCACAAACTGTAAGCTAAATCAACCTTTCTTTCCTTAATTTTGGGCGTTGGGTATTTTGTCTCAGCAACGAGAGAAAAGTAACCAAGACAATATATTTATTTGCTATTGCTACTTCTTTATCTGAGAAATGTGTATTCATCTTAGATGCCCCTTTTTTGATTGGGTCTTTAAATTTGAGGGTACAATTGTTTTGCATGCTTTATATATTCTAGATATTAGTCCTTTGTCTGAGGAACAGCTGACAAAGTTTTTCCTCACACTGTGGGTTGTCTCTCCACTCTGTTGGTGGTTTATTTTATTGTGAAAAAGCTTTTTAATAAGATGAGATCCCAGTTGTTGATTCTTTGTGAAATTTCCTGTGCCATCAGGGTTTTGTTCATAATATCTTTGCCTGCACTAATATCTTCAAGAGTTCTACCAATTCTATCTTCTAGCAGATTTAGTGTTTCTGTCTTAATATTTACATATTTGATCCATTTCAATTTTAGTTTAGTGCCTGCTGAAAAATATGGGTCTAATTTTAATCTTTGGCATATGGAAAGCCAGTTTTCCCAGTGCTATTTATTAAAAAGGCTACTGTTATGGTCTATGACTGCATGTTCCCCCAAAGCCTCATGTAGGCATGGAGCAGATTTCTAGAGTTTATGATTTATCCATGGTCTAATGCTGGGATTATGGGTGAGAGTGCTACACTTGCCCTGGTGCGAGTAGCTTGCATATTATATAAGGAGGGAAAGAGTCTTGCTCTTCTAGCTGCCGCTCCTCCCTTTTGCTCTTGTTGCTTTTGCTATTTTTCCATCACCATGAATGGTTGCCCTCTGCCACGTGCCACTCTGCCTTGAAGCCAGCCATGTATGGACTGAAACCTCTACAAACTGTGAGCTAAATAAACCTTTCTATCCTTAATTTTGGGTGTCAGGTGTTTTATCTCAGCAATAAGAGAAGTGTAACCAAGACTTCTTTGTCAAAGATCAGTTGGTTGAGTGTTAGGGGTTGTTTCTGCATCTTCTAATCTGTTCTACTGATCCAAAGGTCTATTTTCAGTGTTAATAACATGCTATTTTTATCATGATAGATTTGTAGTATGGTTTCAAGTTAGGGATTTTGATGTCTCTTGCCTTCCCTTTGTTGCCCAGAATTGCTTTTTTATTCTAGGTGTCTTCTGGTCCCAAATGAATTTTAGGGTTGTTTTCTCTAGTTTTGTGAGGTATGCTATTGATAGTTTGATCAGGATTGCATTAAATTTGTATAACAGTTTTGGAAGTATGACCATTTTCACTGTATTGGCTCTTCTTAACCCCAAATAAGTGATATCTTTCCATTTCTGATACCCTCCTTGATTCTTTTTCAGAGTAGAGTAGTTTTCAATGTGAAGGTCTTTTACTGCCTTCACTGGATGGTTTGCTAGGTATTTCATTTTTTTGATCCCATCACGAAAGGTGTGTTTCCCTAATTTCTCTGTCAGTGAGTTTGTAATTTGTGTACAGAAATGCTATAGATTTTTAAGTGTTGACTTTGTATCCAGCTATGCTACTGAATTGGGTTATTAAATCTAGAAGTCTTTCGGTGGAGCTTTGGGGTCTTCTCTGTGGAGTATTAGGTCACCAACAAATAATGACCTTTTAACTTCTTTATTTACTATCCTTATTTCTTTTATTTCTTTCTCTTATCTACTTGCTCCAGTGAATGGCTCTGAACCATATTGAATAAGAGTGATGATAGTGGACATCTTGTCTTATTGCTGATTTTACAGTGAAACCTTTCAGTTTTTTTCCATATGGTGTGCAATACATGGCTTTTATCAGATTGAGGTAAAAATAATCTATTCCAATTTTCTGAAGGTTTTTAAAAACATGGATGAGTGTTGGACTTGATGAAATAATTTTTCTGCATCTATTCAGATGATCATGTGGTTTTTGTCCTTGGCTCTGTTAATGTGCCATATTACATTTACTAATTCATATATGTCAAACCATCCCTGCATCCCTGGGATGAATCCTGCTTGGCCATGGTGTATAATCTTCTCAATAATTTGCTGCATTCTGTTTCCCAATATGCTAGTGAGGATGTTTGCATTTTCATTCATCAGAGATATTGGCCTATACTTCTCCTTTTTGCTTGGATCCTTCTCTGGTTTTCATATCAGGGTAATGCTTACTTACAGGAATGAACTTGGGAGTATTGTTGTTTTTCAGTTTCATTAAAGAGTATGAAAAGTAGAGGCATGAAGTCTTCTATAAATTTCTGAGAGAATTCAGCAGTGAATCCATCAAAACGTGGGCTTTTCTTTCTTGGTAGGATTTTAATTACATCTTCAATGTCATGGACTATATTTGTTTATTTAAAGTTTTTATACCATACATCGTATGTTACTCTGTACACCATATATTCTGTACACCACATATTGTTAGAGCTTGCTTTTTGATACATTCTGCCACCTGTTTCTTTTGCTTTCAATTTGATACTATTTATGTTGATGATTATAACTGATATATATTGGCTTATGCTTGTATTTTATTTTCTTATTGTTGCTTCCCTGTTTTCTTCCTCTAATCCCTTGCCTTCACTGGTGGACCCACTGTGTTGGGGTTCACAGCATTGTAGTCCTGTTATCTTTTTCTAAAGTGTCCTTCAGAACATTTGGAGTACTGGTTTGGTGGCTGTGAATTTCTTCAGGTATTCTTTTCACAGGAGTATCTTATTCGCCCATCAATTTTGAAAGATAGTTTTGTGGAGTACATGAATCTGGGATGGAGGTTGTTTTCTTTTGGGGTTGAAAATATTTCACTCCAAGATCTCCTCAACTTGAGGGTTTGTACTGAGAAGTCTGTCTGATGGCTTTTCCTTTATAGGTGATTTGTTTCTTTTTCATAATAGCTTTTAATATTCTGTTCTTGTGTTTCATTTCTGGAATCTTTACTGTGTATACCTTAGTGTAGATTTTTTTTTTTTGATCATGGCTAACTGATGTTCTATATGGCTTATTTATCTGTATGTCAAATTCTTTTTCCATGGGTAGGAAGTTTTCACATTATTTATGTGAATAGGTTTTTTTTATACCATTTGTGCAATCTCCTGCTTTTTCATTGACTCTGATCAATATTATGTTATTCTTCTTTGCATCATCTAGCAGCTGTTGGATTGATTTTTTCCTGTGGTCCCTTGCTATTTTAAAGAAATCTTTCTTTTCATGGTCATTAATCACAATACTGTCTTCTAAATGTCATGTCCTCACATTGGATCATACTGCTTTGTATACTTTCAGTGGAATTTTTAGTCTGCTGGATATCTTTTTGAATCTGTTTCATAGATTCCATTTCTATCTTATGTTATGAGGTTCAGGCTGGTTTCTGGCTGTAAGGCTGGAACCTGATTTGTTCAGCCTGTAGCACTCCATGTGCCTCCTGCCCTCTTGAACTTGGCTCCCAACTTCCTGCTCAATTGAACTCAGCAGCCTCACCCTGATGCGGGGAACTGCTAGGTGGAGCCAGCCCTCAGTTTGTCAGATTCTGGAGCTCAGTTGGCCCTTCTCCAAGATGGCTTCCAGCCCATTGTCCTCTCCTGGGGGATATCTGAACCTGCAAACCTCATCAGCCACTGCAGTCTGCTGTATCCGCTGCTCTGTTCCACTGGTGGATTTCCCTGTGGAGGCCTCTGGGGTCACCAGTGGTCACCACACCTCTGCAGGTTCCGGCCACCACTTCCAAACAGTGAGTCCATGCTCAGGGAGAAAGTGCCACTTACCACCTTCTTCATCCTCAAAGCCTCCCTTTGCTTTGCCTGTGGGCACCAATTCTGACCTCAGATCCCTGCTGGATCCCAGGGACCCACTTCCTTGTTCTTCTTTTCCTCATGTTGCTATATGCCAGTTCTGGACACCAAATATCAGAGAGGTGGTTTCTCTGCTGTTTACCACTCCACCAGCTTCCTAGAAGTTCTCCTGAGTATCATTCTGAGGGACAATTAAAAAATTCAGTAAATGATCCTGCTAACTGCCATCTCACAGAAATTTTACACTTGTAAAAATGTAACAGTGTGTCCTCATCCACCTTATTCTTTGGCTCGGGCACCATACAACTTCTGGCTCTTCCCCAAAAAGAGGACTCCAGAACTGCGCCAGAAAGTGGCACAAATGATGGAGTAAGTGTGTGTGTGTGTGTGTGTGTGTGTGTGTGTGTGTGAAGCAATGCAGGACATTTTGAAGGGAGTGGATGGCAATGTGTCTGTTACTGCACATTTAGGGTTTCTCATTTAAAAAAATTATTGCTACACGTTTTTAGTATACAGTGACTGCAGTTATCACAGGCACATGTACAGAGAACATCTTCCTTCCCTTCTTCGCTCACTCCTTTCTCCTTCATCCTCTACTCCTCTTCTCCTTCCCTGTTCCTTCCAACTTTTCACCCCCTTCTCTTTTCCAAAGCTCTGTTTTCATTATTTTCCCCTTCGATTTTTGTTTCCCACCCCCTCCCCTTCCCTTTCGCCCCTCCATGTCTTTTTCCCACATACATTTGAAGAAAAAGGATCTCTCTACCTCTTATCTTCTATCTTGCTCCCCTCTTCTCTCACTTCTCAGATAAGTCATTCATTATTTAAGCTTGTGGTTCTGAATTATTTCACTTAATATTATGGTCTCAAGTCATATCCATTTACTGTGAATACCTCAGGTTTATTTTTATGGAAGCATTCTCCATAGTTTTCAATAATATCATACTTTGAAACTTTGATTACAGTATATTTTTATAATCATTCTATTTTATTACTAGTCATTGTTGAGCCTTATCATATGTATGTATGTGTAGGGAAAGCAGCCTGCGTGGTAGTAGTATCAATGGTTTCAGGCAGCACTCAAGACCTTGGCCTATGTCTGTCCTGCATAAGTGGGAACTATTTTAATCTTGTACCATCTTTCCAACATCACTAGCAGGGGATGAAATAGGACATGGCATATAAAAGTGTGCTTTGGGCTCAGGGATTTAGAGATGATTCTGGAATTATAGAAAGAAGAGGAACAAAAGGGTACAGTGCTCTGGGGACCTGGTAGGCCAGGAATGGGACCAGGCAGACCTGCCATTCACAGGTGGTCCCCAGGAGGGTGTCACTCCCCAGGCTTAGCTCCTCCTTTGGCTGTTTTTTGACGATCACCTGGCCTGGGTGATGGAGGACTCTGCTGAGCTCATCGTAGGACCCCTATAGAGCTGACAGCAGGGCTGAAAGCAGATACTTGCTTCAAAGGAAATGGGCGCTCCATGCTTATCATAATGGGGTTCCATCCTGATAAATCCGCTGCATGTTGAGCAAGGGGAGGTCAAGGATGTGCTTAGTACACCTTGGTCCTGCCTGCCAAACATCATAGCCAGTTGGCCAATGAGAATGTTAGTTGTGTCTCCTCCTGGCTGCAGGCTGACTGCAGGAGACCAGGTCTTATAGCACACATTGCTAACCCAGGAGAGGATTAAAAGTATGGCTTTCCTTGAATGTGCATCTCTTCACACCATCACAAGGCCGAAAAGTCAGTGTAGGTTAGGGACTGTTCATTACTAGGACTTAAAAATAAATTAATGAGAGTTTTAAACTCTTACATGGAATTAATTAGGGTTTGTTTTCCCTAGGTCATGGTTTGCTCTTATTTTTTGGTTTTAGGCAAAGTAACAATAACTATGAGCTAAAGGAAGCCAGCGATGGTCAGCATCCTGACACTGGCGAGCTGGGCTCTGCTGTTTATAACCCAGCTCCACCACAGCAGGCAATCTTGTAAGGTAGGTGATAGTAGCTCCTTTACCAACCGTGATTCTCCTGCAGCCAGGAGGGGAACACAACTGACATACTGAGCCAGTTGGCTGTGATGTTTGATAACGGCTGTTGCTTTACCTCCAAATGGCAGATGCCCACTGGATGATGAGCCAGAGTTGAGATTTGTGTCAGGGAAGCAAAAGCTCTTGCCCGGAGGTAAGATGTGGAAAGAGGGAGTCAGGGACTGAGTTGAAGCGAAGCACTTAAGCCTGAGCGCCAGGTAGTGAACACTCCATGGTAGTGGGAAAATCTGTGTCTATCAGGAGATACGAAGAGGGAAGCATTGCAGTGTGGCTGCTGCTGAGTGTCCGGTGTATCCAGGCTGGGGGGTCTCATTTTTGGGTCACTTCTTTATCTCACTACCGAGTCCAGGGTAAACATGTAGGATGCTTTTTCCAGCTGTGCCTGTGTTTAGGAGAGGAGGATGAAGTAGGCTGTGACAACAGATAGCAGAGTGGGCCTGGGACCACCTGGTCTCAGCCTCAGAGACTGGTGCAGGGGACACAGCTGAGGATACTGGGGCATGGACGGAGTCTTGTTGCTTGGGGTCTTTCCAGGCCAGCATGGGCCAGGGCTGGGAACCAGAGGTGCAAGAGGACAGAGCCAGAGCATAGGTGAGTGGCTAGAGGGGCTGCCCATAGGGGACAAGGAGCACCCAGAGCAAGGAGCTTCCCAACCATGGATGGGATGGTGGGCCTAGGTCCTAAACGGGTGCACTGTGGGAGAAGGTGGTCTGCAATTGTGTCCGTCATTAATCACACTCCACCCACGTAACCTGGGCATCTCTGTGCTATAGAAAATAGTGTCTCTGTGCTGTAGAAAACAGTGTTACCAGCACTGAGGTCTCCTTGGTCTTGCCATGGTTCACAATGCAAGGACAGTTAGAGATATGCATGTCATATTTCAAGATACCAAGTGGAAAGCACTAGGTATCTTCAGAGTCCACAAAAGTGCCCAGATCCTCCAAGCTGTGGCTAACATTTCCTCTGAAGTGGAACTTTTTTTTATTTTAAAAGTAAAAGAACAAAAACACTAACAAACATGCACACATTGGCACAAGAACAGTACAAAAACCGAACTAGAGGTGGCAGGGGATCGACAATGGTTGTTGTATTACACATTGGTAGCTTCAAAGTGTATACTCAGGACAATACAAATAGACATACAAGGTTGATCAAACAACTAATCACTGATTGTTTCCCACATAAATACGACATGAGACAACAGTGCAACCATGTCAGCCATCTCGCACATACATACACACCTACTCAGCTATCCTCCTCTTCCTCCTCTCCTTCCCTTCATCCCAATTGCTCTCTACCCTTGAGCAGTCTCCCTTCATACCTCCCAATCTATATTCTCACCTCCAGGTTCCTACACTAATGATACTATACGCTGTTTACACATGCACATCTGGTTTACCTCACTTATGAGTATGGTCTCTAATTGTGTCCATTTGCCTATAAAAGCCCCTAGATTGTCTTTCTTTACAGCTGAATAATATTCCATTGTGTAAAAATGCCACAGTTATTAAATCCAGTCCTCTGTGGATGGACATTTGGGTGGTTTCCGTGATTTAGCTGTTACAAATTGTGCTGCTATAAACATGGGTGCACATATATCACAGTGATATGCTGTTTTCAGATCTGGGAAAATCCCCAGAAGGGGTATAGCTGGGTTGAGTGGGACCTCCAGACCTAGTTTGCTGAGGAATCTCCAAACCAATCTCCACAGTGGTTTCACCAGTCTGCATTCCCACCAGCAGTGCAGCAGAGTTCCTATTTTTCCCCAGCCTCGCCAGCATCTGTTATTGGATGATTTCTTGATGCTGGCCAATCTTACTGGGGTGAGATGGAATCTCAATGTTGTTTTTATTTGCATTTCTCGAATGACTAAAGATGTAGAATATTTTCTCATATATTTATTTGCCATTTGTATTTCTTTATCTGAGAAGAATCATCTCAGGTGCCCATTTCTGGATTGGGTCTTTGAACCTGGACAGGTTCATGCTTTTTAATTCTTTGTATGTTCTGGATAGAAGGCCTTTGTCTGAGGGACAGCCAGTTAGGATTTTTTCCCAATCTGTAGGTTTTCTTTTTACTCTGCTGGTGATTTCTTTAGATGTGCAAATTTTTCAGTAAGGTGAGGTCCCAGTTATTGATTCTTTGAAGTGTTTCCCTTGCAGTTTCATTTTTGTTCATGAACTCTCTGCCTATTCCTATGTCTTCAAGATTTTTACCTACCTTCTCTTCCAATAGATTCAGTGTTTCTGTTTTAATATTGAGATCTGTGATCCATTTTGACTTGAATTTGGTGCATGGTGATAGACTTGAATCTATTTTCAGTCTTCGGCAAGTGGCAAGCCAATTTTTCCAGCACCATTTATTGAAGAGGCTATCTTTCTTCCAGTGGGCTTGTTTGGCCCCTTTGTCAAATATTAGGTGACTGAATGTATTTGTGGTTGTGGCTGTATCTTCCAGTCTGTTCCATTGATCCTCAGGTCTGTTTTTTAGTCAGTACCAGGTTGATTTTATTACAGTTGCTTTGTAGTATAATTTCAGGTCAGGGATTGTGATTCCACCTGACTTTTCTTTATTGCCCAGGATTGCTTTTGCTATTCTGGGTCTCTTCTGGTTCCAGATGAACTTAAGGCATGTTTTCTCTAGATCTGTGAGGTACGTTGATGGTAGTTTAATGGGAATTGCATTGAATCTGTACAACAATTTTGGTAGTATGGCCATTTTCACAATGTTGATTCTTCCTAACCATGAGCAGGGAATGTTTTTCCATTTATTGAAATCCTTGAAGTGGAACTTTTTGCCCAGCTGTCATTAACATGATGTCTCTGTTAACAAAGACTCTCAAAATTGGCAAGGGGTATTTTATTGGTTGCTATAGAAGAACAAAAGCATTTTACTATGGAAGCCAATTTGCTGCTGGCTCAAAGCCTTAGGATAGTTGAGCACATGTGTGCATGGGGTGCGTGTATGTGTGTGTGTGTGTGTGTGTGTCTCAGGCTTAGGATGTCTAGGAGTGATTAATAACAGAGACAATTATTCACACAAACCTGAACACTTAATATTTTGATCTTGAGCTGGTAATCTAACTCCTTCCCCAAGGAAGAACACAGTGTAAAAATTAACAGGCAAGAATAGTTACCATTTTCTTTTTTTTAAAATTTATTTTAAAAATAAAGGAAGGAAAACATATTAACAGACAGACATCCATTTACAAAATAGCATAAGAATAATACAAGCAATACAGAGTTACAGACAAAGTGGTAGGAAATTAACAGTGGTTATTGTATTACGTATTGATATCTTCAAAGTAGTTTCTCCGGAGAAAAAATCTCTCTTTTGTTCTTAAATTTTTTCCCCCCCAGCACCGGGAATCAAACTGGGGACCTTCCACTTTCCAGGCAAGTGACTGTGCCACTGAGCTACACCCTCAGCCCTAGTTACCATTTCCTTGAAGGCTTATCAGTTACCAAAGAAAACATTTAAAGAAAAGGATATTTTATGATATTAAAACTTCATAACTGAGAGTGACCATATCTGCAAAGCTGGAAGCTGGGTGCGGTGGCAGGGGAGGAGCAAGTCACATTTTGCTGTCACAAGCTTGCTGTCTGAGGCTACGGCCACTCCACGTTCTCCCCTCTCCTTCTCTGGGTGACAGGGGCAGCAAACTGCTCAGTGTGACTGGACTCCTCCTAAACCCCTGTTTTCATGTCCCCTGGCTGTTGAACAATCGCACCTTGTGCACTGTGTAACGGCGACTTGGGTGACGTGGTCTCAGCTCCCGTGAACACCAGACCATCTGTCTACCAATGTAAGGGAAGTGAAAAGAGGTCACGAGGGGCTCCCCTCCATCATGACATCACTGCCGGCACTGCTTCAGGGACCCTGCCATGCTCACGGTGCATCGGACACTGGGAGTGGAAGCGCTGGTGTTCAGGGTCTCCTTGTGGATTGTGTCTCAATCTGCTCCCTCGGGGACTGTTCTTCTGTAAACAGCTCTCTACCTCAGGTATTTTGTCTGGCTTAGGATTCCCGACTATCAGAGGTTGTTTCTGGAAAATAGATACCCCTGCCCTTCTCCCCAGGTTCATCCTTTTTGCTATCACAGTGCTCTCCTTTGACAGGAATTTGCATTATTTTCACGCTGTGTCACAGTGTTTACTTTGATGTCTGTGTCTCCTAACCCTAATCCTAACCTTTCCTACTACTTTGTCTGTAACTCTGTATTGCTTGTATTGTTCTTATGCTATTTTGTAAGTGAATGTCTGTCTGTTAAAGTGTTTTCCTTCTTTTATTTTTAAAAATAAATTTAAAAAAGGAAAATGGTAGCTATACTTGCCTGTTAATTTTTATACTGTGTTCTTCCTTGGGGAAGGAGTTAGATTACTAGCTCAAGCCCAAAATATTAAGTGTTCAGGTTTGTGTGAATAATTGTCTCTGTTTTTAACCACTCCTAGACATCCTAAGCCTGAGATACATGTACACAGGCACCCCATGCACACAAGTGCTCAAATATCCCAAGCCTTTGAGCCAGATGTGCAACTGCTCCTCTGGTGGGTGACAGCTCACATCTTTTGTAAGTATGGAGGTCATCAAATCACCAGCATGCCGCTCCCTGTTCAGAGCCACGTAGACAAAAGCTGGGACTTTCTCTCATTACAATTCAGACTTTCATATGGTTCTTTCTTTCTTTCTTTCTTTCTTTCTTTCTTTCTTTCTTTCTTTCTTTCTTTCTTTCTTTCTTTTCCCTTC
>PVLD010015593.1:0-47914 GCA_004027595.1 Dinomys branickii | reverse complement strand
ATGTTTCTAAAATAAAAAAAAAAAAAAGAGAGAGAATTGCTTCCCTTTCAATTTCATTAAAGAGTTTGAAGAGTATTGGCATTAAATCATCTCTAAATATCTAGTAAAATTCAGCAGTGAATCCATCAGGATCTGAGCTTTTCTTTGTTGGTAAGTTTTTAACTACATTTTCAATCTCATTCATCTGATTATTGGGTAATTGAGTATTTTTATATCTTCTTTATTCAAATTTGATAATTCATATATATCCAAGAATCTATCCATTTTGTCTGTGTTTTCCAACCTATGAGAGCAAAGACTTTAAAAGTAGGTATTGATTATCTTCTGAGTTTCTATAGGATCTGTAGTGATTTCATCCTTATTCCTCACTGCATGAATTGGGGTCTTTTCTTTCTTTTTTTGATACGGTTGGCTAAGGGTTTATCATTTTTATTTATTCTTTTGAAGAACCAACTCTTTAACTCATTAGTTCTTTCTATTGTTTTCTTGGTCTTCATTGTGTTAATTTCTTCTCTGATCTTTACAATATCCCGCCTTGTATGGGCTTTGGATGGGTCTTGCTCTTCTTTTTCTAGAAGCTTGAGATGTAATATTAGGTTGCTCATTTGTGCTCATTCTGTTTTGCTGATGTGGGAATTCATTGCTGTAAATTTCCCTCTTAGGACTGCCTTCATTGCATCCCATATGTCTTGGTATGTTTTGTCTGCATTCTTGTTTAGCTATAGCTATTGTTGATTTTCTTCCTTTATTTCATCTGTGACCCATTTCAGAAGAGTGTTATTTAATTTCCATGTGTGTATGGAGTTTTTGTGGTTTGTTTTCCCATTAATTTCTAATTTTATTACACTATGGTCAGAAAATATGCATGCAATAATATCAGTTCCTTTGTTTTTACTTATTTATGCTCTGTGAACTAGTATATGGTTTATTTCAGAAAACATTCCATATGCAGCTAAGAATGTGTATTCTGATGTTGTTGGGTGGAACAGTCTGCAAACATCTGCTTAGTCCTTTTGTTCACAGTTTGATTCAGTTCTGTGATTTCTTCGCTGATTTTTTTTTTGTCTAGTTGATCTCTTTGTGACAATGGGGTATGTTATGGTTGATACATTGTGTCAACTTGGGGAATCTAGAGGTTTAGCTGAGTGACTCAGGAGGAAGCTGGGGTGCTTCCTTTGTAAACATCCTGAGTGTGTGGAAGAGGAGGGCATGGAGATTGTGTGAGAGGTTCATGCCCCCTGGGTGGGGTAGGTTGTTTACAATGTAGGGAAGAAAAGGAGGCTGCTTGCAGCCATTCCTCCCTTTTGCTTGCGGTTTTTGCTGTTCTCTGCTGCCCTGAACAGTTTGCCCTTTGCTATGTGCCACTCTGCCCCAGTGGAACCAGCCAACTATGGACTGAAACCTCCACAAACTATAAGCTAAATAAACCTGTCCTTCCTTCATTTTTGGCATTGGGTATTTTGTCTCAGCAACGAGAAAAAAGTAACCAAGACAGGGTATTAAGTTCTCCCTTTAAAACTGTGTAATTGTTTATTTGACTTTTCATGTCTATTATTAATTATCTTATGTAGTTGGGTGCTTCCATATTTGGTGCATATATATTTATGATTTTACCTCTTCCTATTGAAGTTTTCCCCTAACAAATATGTAGTGACCTTCTTTATCTCTTTTGATCATTCTTGGTTTGAAGTTTATATTGTCTGCAAGCAGAATATCTACCCCCACTTTTTGTGGGTTCTTGTTGTGTGGAAACTTCTTTTCCATCCTTTGATTTTCAGTCCATGAATTTCACTTTGCATTAAATATGTCTCTTGTTTACAATAATATTGGATCTTATTTCTTGATCCTCTCTGCTGATCTGTTTCTTTTGATTGGTGAATTGAGTTCATTTACATTAATGGTTATGATTGATTGATTATATTGGCTTATCTTTGTCATGATATTTTCCTGTTGTTGCTTTCACGATTTTCCCCTCCATTTAATTGCTTGCCCTGCTTGGTGTTTTCTTTCTGGTTTGTTCTTGGAATTGTGGTCATTTTAATCCCTGTCTAGAGTATCTTTCAGTACTCTTTGTAGTGTTTGTTCAGTTATTCTTTGTCATGGAAGTTTCTTATTTATCCATTAATTCTGAAAGGTGGTTTTGCAGGGGCAAAAGTTTTTAATCATGACACACGCAAAAAAGATAACTGAAGCAAAAGCAGATAAGTTGAATTGCATCAAACTGAAACACCCAGCAAAGTAATGATATGATTTTAAACACTCCACCAAAGAGTTTTGTAAATAAATAAAGAACTTGTAAATAAATTCAGTAAAGGTGCAGGATACAAAATGAACTACCAAAAATAGTATGTTCTTATACTAATAGTGAATATACAAAAAGGAAGAAATCAGTGCCATTTTTAAAAGTTATAAAAATAATAAATATTTTGGGAATAGACTTACCCAAGAATGTAAAAGAGCCTTACAATAGTAATCATAAAATATTAACACAAAAATGTAATGAAATTGTATGTTCATTGATCAATATTGTTAAAATGACTATAGTATCTGAAGCATCTATAGATTCAATGCAATTTTCATCAAAATATGTGTTACTTTTGTTGTAGTCAGAGTTTACAAGGACAACTATATAGGACACATGATTTATAGGACTATTTTATAATAGTCATGCAAAGAGTCATATATAAAGAAGGTTGTAAATTTTTAGATAGAACCCCAAAAACACAGGCAATGAAAGTTAAAACAGACAAATGGAATTATAGCTAATTAAGAATCTTCTGCAAGATGAAGGAATGATTGTACAGAATTAAGAACAACCTGCAGAATGGGAGAAAATATTTGCCAACTACTCATGGGAAAAGGGAACAATATCCAGAATATATAAGGAACTAAAAAAGCTGAATACCAATACACAAACAATTGAATTAGAAAGTGAGCTAAACAACTAAACAGATATTTATTAAAATAGTTTATAGTCAGCAAATACATGAAAAAATACTCAATTTCAAGGATCATCAGATAAATGAAAGTAAAGTATGATCTCACTCCAGTTAGAATAGCCTTCATCAAAAAGACAAAAAGTAAATACTGGTGAAGATATGGAGAAAAGACAACTCCTTTACATCATTGGTAGGAATATAAATTAGTATAGGTACTATGGAAAACACAGTGTAGAGATTCCTCAAAAAACTATAAATAGAACTACCAGATGGCCTAGCAATTCCATTATTGAAAATATATCTAATGGAAATGAAATCATTATACTGTACCAAAAACATATGTTCAATACCATGTTTATTTTAGCAGTATTCACAATAGCCCAAATACAGAATCAACCCAGATCTTCAGTGGATAAAAGGATAAAGAAAAGGTAGTATGTTTATACAGTGGAATACTATTTGACTACACAAAGAACAAAATGTCATTTACAGCAGCAGATATAGACATGGAGGTCATTACGTTGAGTGTGGAAACTAAAAGTTACTGTCATAGAATGAATCATGGTGACTAGAGGCTGGGAAGAGCGGGAAAGGAGCCCTGAGACAGAGAGGAGGAATTACTTCTGGTTCTTCTTTAGCATAGTAAGAGAAAAATGCTTCGGTTTCCAATACTCACTTCTGACTTTGTGCTACTGTAATTGTATATTTTGAGTTTTATGTTTCCTGAGAAATATCCTTATTACTTTTTATACTCTTTCATTCTTTTCATTTTATATATGTGCTTTTCTAGATTTATCAACATTTTTCTCATTCTTTGGTTTAGTTTTTTGTTTTTTGTTTTTTTTTTTTTTTTTGGTATTTCATTCCTCTCCTTTGAGGTAACATCCTTTTTTCCTGAAGCAGATCTTAGGAATTTCCTTCAGTGAAAACCTGTTACTAACAAACTCTTCCAATGTTCGGAGTTCCTAAAAGATGCTTCTTTCCACCTGGTCATCAAAAGACATTTTTTGTTTCATACACTCTTTTCTTATGCCGTTATTTATTTTTCTCTGACTTTAAGTTGTCTATAACAAATTGGTATTTAAAATCAACCTATTTCTGTGGCTGGTCTCATCTGGAGAAAAGATGGACATAACACAGTGGCTTTAAACAAATCTGGACCAAATCCTCCCTTTCTGCTGCAAAATCACTCTCGCACCCAAGTGCTTCAGAGCCTGGAATGGTCGCCTCTAAAGTACATAGTTGTAGAAATCCTAAAATATACCTTTTCATTAATAGAAACTACAGTGTCAGTTATTCACTGTCAGCAGCCTGTGGTGACTGAGTTCATGGATGTTTTCCATTGTCAGGCTGCATAGAGATGGCAGCTTGCAGTGAGCTCACATAGGGATCAACTGGAAATTTTTTTTTCATTTTTTGGAAAGTTAATTTTTATAGGATAAATGAAGCAGGACAGATTCTGACCTGGAAGTCTGTCCAGAGTGAGGGAACAAGGTCGGACAATGTAGCCAAGCAGCTGCTGGTGGGACCACACTGGAGCTTGGTGGTTGGTACTTGGGATACGTGAGTAAGGCCTGGAACACTGACCTGTATTTATGCATTTTGCTCAGCTTCAAACCGATCCCCACATACCCTGTCTCCCCTCTCCTTCCTCAGCTTATGTACTTGCCCACGTGTAACAGAGAAGAATCAAATTTCTGGTGATAGCTTGTTTCCCACCAGCCTGGACTGCGGTGCTCCACTGCCCTTGGGAGCTGCTCCCCTTTTTTTCTTTTCCTGGCTGTTCTGCTTTAGCTTGTGAACAAGCTAAGCATCTCTCACTGTAAAGCAAGATAGCCATGGTATATGCCTGTATCTCCAGCTGCTCTCCTGAGGCTGAGGCAGGACGTCTTGCTCAGGCAAGACAATGGTAAGTTTGAGCCTCGTCTGGGAAATTCTGTTTTTTAAAAATATTGAGGATGTAGCTTAATGGGCAAGTACTTAGCGTTGAGGAAATGGTGGGTTCAACCCCAGCACCACCACAACAAAAACAAAACCCTTCTACTGTTACAAATGTAATACAAAGTTCACTGTAGAAACTGTGGAAAGACAAGGTAGGAAAACATTCCCCCACCAGAAGACAATCACCTGTAGCATTTTTGTATATAACATTTTGGATTATTTTTAATGTGTTCTCTTGCATTCCTATTCACCCCTTTTCCTATTATCCGCAAATTGAGAAGATGATGTAGATCTAATTTCTAATTTGCTTTGTCTTTCCTTTTAAAACTCCTTTCCCTGTTACTGCAAGTGTTGATCAAAAAATATGATGAATGTTCACATTTTTCAAAAAAAATCTATTACAGTGAAATACATATTCCCGTTAATGCTTCTCTAAATACTCCTACCCACACACCCTTATCCTATGGACCTTGCCACTTCCTGAAGCAGCTCTGGAAGTCCTCTTTTGTCAGCGTCCATTATGGTTTATGTCTAGATGCCCCCCCCCCCAAAGCCGCATGCGGTCATAATAGCCGGGCTTCTCTGAGGCAGCTGAATCTAGAGTTTGTGACTGGTTCATTGTCTAATGCTGTGATTGGGGATATGAGGGCTATGCCTCCTCTAGGGCAGGTAGCCTGCACATACCGTAAGAGAGGGAAAGAGGCGCACTCTCCCCTTGTGCTCTTTACTGTAGCTTTTACTGTCTTCCAACCACAGGAACTGTTGCCCCTCATGCTACGCTGCCTTGGAGCCAGCTGATTATGGACTGAAACCTCTATAAACTGCAAGCTAAATAAAAACTTCTCCTCCTTTAACTTTGAGTGTCAGGTATTTTTGTCTCAGCAATGAGAAAAATAACTAAGACGGTCTCTATAGTAGGTATGATAAGAAATATAGTGAATGCTCATGCCAAGTGCCATAAAATAACTGAAATACAGCCAGCCTTAGAAACACTATTGCATGTCCTCCTCCACTTTATTCACTCAGTCTGTGACGGAGTCATGTGGCTTCTGACTCTTTCCTAGTGCCAAAACGGCCACTGAAAGTAAACACTGAATTGATTCAGGACATCGAGGCAGCTAAGACAGTGCAACTAGAGACACCCATAGGAGGGAATTTCCAGGACTATTTCAACAAGTGGCAATAACAATGAGCTAAGGATGTTTGAAGTGGGAGGGAGTATTTGGAGTGGAATTAACGTCAAGTGTCCTGTAGTAATTCTTTTTAAAATTTAAATGTGCAACATCTTTTTATCACAGTTTGGTATGGTTCTTCCATCTCCGTAGAGTCTTTTCCATCATAAACATCAGAGCCTACGCTCCCGCGTGCACTTCCATTTTGTATCGTCCAGTCTCAGATCTTGAACACTGTGCCCCACACCCAAGCCCTCTGCCCTAATAGAAGTGTAAGTGCCATGGGCGGGACGGGTACCAGACAATCTGGCAGCTTTTCACTCCTCATTTTATAGAACTTGGAGTCACAGTTGTCGCAATGGGTGGCTGCCTCCTGGAAACTCTCTCCTCCCTTCATTTTCATGAACTTCCATCCTGCTTTCCTTTCACTTGTGCCTTTTTCAGATTTATCTTATGCTTTTGGGGATAAGCTTATTCATTAAGTGCTCGTGGTCTTCCTGGACAGAGCCTTGGCTCTTTTCTCATCCTCTAGCCTCTAGACAAACATCTCTGTCTCTGGTTCCATCTCAGCTTCAGACTTCCTTCAAACCCACATGGCCGCCTAATTTGTACTTCAAACAACATGACCCAAACAGAACCCACTGCAGTGTGTGGTAGAGTTTGATGGGCCAGCTAGAAATTGGTGGACGTCATTCTGCCCACATTCTTTTGGCTAGCACTCAGTTCTGCCCTAGAATTCAAGTTGCACCTAACATTAAGGGAGGCTGCTTGGGTTCTCAGAGGGAAGGGGAAACAGATGGGGGGCCAGTGATTATGCATCACAGCCAGGAGGAATATTATATAGCTATAGTTGCCAGAAGGAGGGCCTTCTGCAGAGAATACTGACTGATAAGCTATCAGCATGACAAAATGCGGGAGCCCTTGAAATAGTCCTTCAGGGAAATCTTGGACGGAATTCATAATCAGGAGAGGATGCCAAGAGAAGAAAGCAAGGATAGATATTAAAAGCAGCTCATCAAACATGATTTGCTTATCCATAAAGCTGTGCAAAGCATGAGGTCAGAAAGAAGCAACTTCAAAGCATACAGACGGGACTTCTTTCAGTGTAGAGCCTTTCCTAACAGGAGGACACCCAGGATGGGCTTAGGTAATGTTCCAGGCATACTTTCATTTATTACCATCCTTTTTTTTCCATTTCAGTTGCAAATTTGAAAATGTTCTCATCTTTGAGATTCCTGATCATTTTCAAAAGTAGCTGAAGTATTTCAGTTCCGTTTTTTCCCTCTCCATAAATTTCTCCATCTCTCTCTTCTCCCATCCCTTCCTGTCAAATATCTTCTAGAAAATGTGCCCTGAGAAGGTCTAAACACATCCTGAGTATCTGTCCTTCAGTTTCTTGTGCTTGAGTTATTATTTATTTCATGACTATGAGGTACAAGGGATGGGTCCCATCAGTCCAACTAATGGCTTTGGTAGTTAGAAGGTAAATTTTTATAACATCTGTGCGTATCTCCTTACCTGCCCAGTTGAGTCATTCTTACCAACCATCCTACTTACAAAGTTGTTTTAGGAGAGATTTTTTAAAATTATTTGTCAGATTTCTAAATACACAAAATTATAATCTTGAAAAGCATACATTTGTTTGTTTTTAACACTCTCCCACTACCACCATTTTCATTACTACTGCTACCATCCACTAACCATTCTGCCTACTCTTCAGTTTCTTGGAAGGTGCCATGCATAAAATAGGGCCAGATCATGAGTGGATCCCACCTTGATTTCTCATGTCTTACATAACATTGAAAAGTAGCTTAGCATCTTTCTGTCCCAATGTCTTCATCTGTAACATAAGGAAAACAATGGGATCTATCTAGAATGTAGGTCTGAGGATTAGATGAATTAATTCTGTATAGCACTTAAGAAGTGCCTAGGGTATGTTTAAGCTTTATTATTGATTATTATTTTCATTTTAATTAGTTCAGAAACCCAGCAACTCAGTGTTGAACCTCTTCATTTTCTGACCAAAATCCTGTGATTCTGCCTCAGTGATTCCACTTCAGTGAGTAGAATGTGACTGTGCTCCGGAGCCTTCATGATCTGCTCCAATGCCCCCCTCCATACATTCTTTTACTCCTTCTTTAGGCACTTGCACACGTCTCTCTGTCTGGAATTTTGACCCTATAGATGGAAGTTGTACTTCTGGCATGGTGCTTCTTCTCATCCTCAGCAGACATGGTTATTTCCCTGCAGCTCTTTCCTGGCAACCCAAACACCTTTATGTCTCCCCAGTGGAACTGCAGGTGTGCGCTAATGAATTGGTAGTCAAAGCTAGAGCAGGATGGCATTTACTTTCACTTGAACACTCAGGTGTGCTCAGGCTGATCTATGACTTTCAAGCAATACAATTCCCTCATTTATAATGTAAGGGAGCCAAAATATTCTCTGCTCTCTTTTAGGGTATTATGAACAGGTTTAAATGAGGTCACCCATGTGAAAGTCTTGTGGGAGCACTGTCAGCTATGAGAACACACAAAGCATTCTTGTTATTATAATCAGCAAGAATGAAAGGAGAGGTGAGTATGCCTGAGACTTTGATCCATTGCCAGGTTGAGCACTGTTATGGTTTGATCTTAAATGTCTCCCAAAACCTCATTTGTTGAAGGCTCCAACCCTAGCTGACAATGCTATTGGGAGGAGGTGGAAACTTTGAAGATGTAGCCAAGTTGGAAGAAGTAGGTCACTGGGGATATGCTCTTGAAGAGTAGGTTGGGACTCTGACCCCTCCCTCTGATTTTTCCCTCCTGGCCACCGTAGTGTGAACAGCTTTGCTCCACTGCATACTTCCATCATGATGTCCAGCTTTGCCTCACACTCAAAACAGCAGGGTGAAATATCCATGGACTGAAACCTCTGAAATCATAAGCCAAAAATAAATTTTTCCTCCTTTTTAGGAGTTTATTTCAGGTAGATGGAAATCTAACAAGTGCCTACTCTGTGTTGTGAGTCTAATTTAAATTTTACAGCAAGCCTCAGAGATGCAGGAACTTGCCCAGTTCCTATGGTTGGTTGGTAATGAATTCATAGGCTAAATCCAGGACTTGACCTCAGATCCATCTGGCCCTGGAACCTTGCATTCTGGGCAGTGGCTACCTGCCTGCAACCCTATGAGTGATATAAGAACCATGACTATGGAGTGTTTGGAGCACCATCTCCAAGGTGGGGCTATAAGCCACCGAGAACTTTAAGCCCTAATGGGAAAGGGTCTCCAGATACAGTCATCTAAATGCAGCCCAAAGATCAGAACCATCAGAGCCATTGCTAGGGCTTGGGGCTCTGTATTTGAGAAATCTCCCAGACAATTCAAAGGTTCAACCCTGTGTAAAATTCTCTACTCTTAAATATTGATTATTTAAGCACAAACCATGCTACAATCTGTGACGACATGAATAAATATGACTCTTGTCCTTAAGGATCTTTCAGTGCACAGGCAAACTGATCCTAGCAACATTTGCAAAATAGCAGTAAGAGCTAATGACACCATCATGCAGGTAATGGGGCCATGGAAAGTGAAGGCCAGGCTTTGCCTGTGAGCCTAGGAAGCCTTTACTAAGGAGGATAGCATTTGACCAGAGACTTCTAGGATGAAAAAGGCCTCATCAAGTAGAGTAAGGGGCTGGTACTCATTAAACAGGGAAAAGCTCATCCTAATTTGGTATTGAAGAAGTTAGTGCTTCTAAGGCAAGACTGGAGAAGGCCAACCCTAGCCATGGCCATTTGAGCCTCTCATTCCAAGGGAGTCCCCGCTCCACACTGGGTCAGCCTCCACATTCATATTTGGATTCTTTTTTGTAGGATCTCTTCTGCATACGAACTTCAGCATCCCTCCCTGCCTCTTACCTCCTGCCCTCCTGACTTCTGCTTCCTCCTTCCCGCCTCCCTCACAGAGGAACTGCTCTTCTTTCTCCATGCTCCTCCCTGAGCCTCCACCTCTCCCAAATCTAGGTGGCCTGCAGTTCCTTTTATGACCACACCTCCTTCACCCCATCACATCTAGGAGGCCCTTTGGTGGCCATTTCACTGATAAATTGGCTAGGCTGTCCTCTTTGTCCAAACGCAGAACAGTTTGTTTTTCATGTACAAGTGCCTCACTTCAATAGCATCGTCTTGGGAATCCCAAAATATTTTATATAAAAACATAATCTAAGGATGATCATACATAAAAATTAAATAAAAAGACCCTATTCTGTTTATTCAGAAATTGAAATTGGGGGCTGGGGATATAGCTCAATGAAATAAGCACCTGCCTGGCAAGCGCAAGGTCCTGAGTTCGATTTCCAGTACCAAAAAAAAAAAAAAAGAAATTGAAAGTTCCATTGGATATATTTGGAATGGGTTGAATATGAGTTGTGCTCTGGTGGAACACAAGTGTGAACTATTTCTGGTGAACAGGCCAAATGCTATGCTTTATGCAGATACTGTTTGCATGACTATGTTTGTAGGTTCTTCAGAGCTATGCAGTTTGGTTTTGTGCCTGTTTAGCTGATTGTGAACTAGGCAGTGGAGACTTAAGTGGTATTGCAAAATGAACAAAATTATATTATTCTAAATGTTTTGCATATATAGCATTACCTCTTGTTTTATCCAGTGGCTTTGGAGGCCTGGAGCCAAGTGAAATTAACTGTGCCTAAAACAGATTCTGACAAATTTGAATGATTTAGATAAATTGGAATGATTCTAGAAAAATTTGAATGATTTTCTCAGTAACTCCGCTTGCTCTCTAATGATGCTGCAATGATTTTAATGCAGACGCTACTGCAGGCTTTTCAGATGGGCCCTTGTGGCCGTGGGCTGTGGGTGGTTCTCCACTCCATTGGTCCTCCTTGCTCACTGTCTGTGGTCTCCTCACCCCTTTGCCTTCTGCCTCGTCCAAGAGGCTGAGTGTGGAGGATGAAGTTGCAAACTAGGATCTCTTCGTTGCAATCACGGGCATTCTATGCACTCTTCTATTGTTTATTTAACCAGTATCATATTTTTCGGTGTGTTTATTCTAATCTTTTCTGGCTCAACTCCTAGCCCCCTCTCCTACTTGGCTGTCCTTGGTAAATGGCCTTTGTTTCCACTTTACTGTGGAAACTGATGTGAGCACCAGAATTCCCCTTAATCCAATCCTCTGAACCTTCCTGTTGGTTCCACTTCCCACGCTGTTCAGAGATAGAACCACGCCTTGCCTAGCATTTCCATTTGCGTTCTGCTCCCTCACTTGCTCGGGGAATCTTCTGTGGCATCACCACATCAGTTCTCCCTACGGGCTCTTACACCACCCTCCTCCCACCTCTCCGGCCACCACACATACTCTGCTATTCCTAACATCACAGCGTTGCTTTTCAAAAAGTATCCTGCTAAACTAGCCCCTCAGCACTCTTCTGCCATCCTACTTCTAGTAGAGGTAATGTCCTTTCCTCACCACCCTCTCTTCCTTCTGGGACCCACCAAAGCCCTTTCACTAAATGTGGCTCTTTAGGATTAGTTAGTTTGATCTTGCTTTTGTTGCAATTTATTTTATAAAATTAATGTTTATTTTATCAAATTAATATATGTACACGATCTGAAAGTTAAGCTAGCATTTGATGAGGTTGAGTAGCATATTGCAGTGGTTCTAAGCCTCCAGGTGCCCAAGTTTCCCCAATTCTTTTCCTGAGAGACAACCTCTAATCCATTTCATGTGCCATTGCATACTTTTGCATTTTATCTTTTTCATAGTAAATGCAAGTTTAGTTCTGCTATGCTCTCATCTCTGTTTTTACATGCCACTTGGCACCCCTCCTTCAAATGCAATTGTGTCTCTATTTTTGCTTCAATCAGTATTTGATATTGGCATTATTGTGCCCATATAAGTATTGTTCCTAGCTGAAAGTTGCAGTGCATTAAATCATGATTTTCTTCCTTTGTACAGAAAAACTTTAGGCTTGGATTCCATAATTGTGAAGGCAGCACCTATGGTTCCTGTGTGTCCTGCAGTGTTTCCTCTATTCACATCTTGCATTATTGTGGCAAATTCACTTCCACTAATGAGCCTGTATTGAAACATAATTATTTAATAAGCTAAATTCTGCACCTTATTCAGATTTCCTTAGTTTGTACTCAGTGTCCTTTTTCTGTTCCAGAATCCCTTTCAGAATACCATGTCCCAAGTACATTTACATCTCTGTTCCTCTTGCTGTGACAGTTTTCTCAGATTTTCTTTGTGTTCAAAGACTTGCCTGTTTTTTTCTTGTGGTAAAACTTGCCTTGGTTTTTTTTTTCCTTTCAGGTGCTGCTTTGGGTAGTTTTGAGTTGTTTTGTCTGCACTGATGGCTAAGACGCTGGTGTCTTCTCACAGTAGTGAGACACTAACCAACTCAAGTAGGTAATTTAAATATTCCAACTTTTCCCCTAGACCTCTCTCTTCTGAGAGTTTCCATTCTTCCCTCTAGACAGGTGCTCTCTGGGTTTGGTGTAGTGCTGTCCTTGAATTCTCTTTGCTTTCGGTTCAGGAATTGCCCTTAGCCTTCTGGGATTTTGTTGCTTCTTATGTACATATTTTCTTCAGCCTTTTATGACTTTGCTCTGTTATGGTGTTATGCGTCTTACTGAAAAAGTTCCATCATCAGACTGTCACCTGTTCTTGCATTTCACAATATCTAGTAGAGTACAATACAGCCTTCATGGAAACATTACCTCCTCATCAAATCTGCCCTGATCGTTGTTTTAAATTCCAACTCCCCTCCTTTCTGGTAATCCTCCTTCCACTCATCCTGTACTAACTATAAGACACTGAAATGCAAATAATATTGCTTGCAAAGGATGATTTCCCCAAAATTTGTAAACATATAACTGAGATACCATCGCTGGATGAAAATAACACATGATAATTGTAAAGGTGATTCATAAAATCCCATCTGGTTGGTGGACCTTCAGGTCTATGTCCAGTGGCAGATACAGGTCTCTGTTAAGGCCTGCCTTAAGGATTCTAAGTGGACTTTAGAAGAAGATGAGAGGGTAAGCTGTTTACAGTGCTTGGAGATGCTTAATGGTCCAGACTAAAAATAAGTAGAACACACCCAAATACAGGAACATAGTTCGTGTAACTAACAGAGATATCACCTGTCAGACTGTGAATGCTCATACAGCAAGGGGTATAATACTGTGTTCAATATATCCACATGAGCTCCCTAAATATAAAGTGAAAGTTGTCTGTCAAATTGTGCTGCAGCACATGATACAGCTAACTGCTGACCCATGGGCTTCTTGACAGTGTGGCATGGACAAGGGCTACAAAAATGAAGTAGAGGTGAGCAGAGCTGAACACAAAGTGGAAAACCCTGATCATCAACTTGGTGCCTTCACCTACTAGTTAGATTTTGGGTATTACCAAAACTTCCATTAATGATGAAGTTTTCAGATCCCTGCAGGCTTATCTATCCCTCCTGGTACCACATGATCCCTTAGTTAGATTCTGAAAGCAAGGAGTTCAAATCAGAAATACAGTACTTCAGAAGCACAATATGGGTCGGAATGGTGCAGATGAGACAGGGAACCTAGTGGAAGAATATGAAGATGCTTATAAGAAGTGGTTCGCTCAGTAGATGAAGAAGAATGTGACTCTAGACATGGAGGTAAAATTTTTATGAGGTAGCTCATACTGCTTTATGAAACAATGCACTCTATGAGAAGAGACCCCCAGACAGAAGTTAAAAAGAAGAGGTGGAACCATTGCAAAATATCCCTTACCAAGAAGAAAGGTCAGGTAAATCCAGTCAGGTTTTCTCAGATCTCAGAAGCACTCTGCTTCAAACAAAATAACTTTCTATGGAATATTTTCAGACAAATATAATAAACTTATTAATCAAGCAGGGAAAAAAGTGAACTGATGAACTGATGGATATGAACAGAGTCTAAAAAGGGAAACTGGTAGATTCAGAGTCACTAGCTCTCTTTGCATAGGGAGGAGACAGCTTGCTGGTGGACCTCCTGCAGGAGCTGGACTCTATGAAAGATACAGTTGCTGTAAGCTGACTCTAACTTTGGTGACATTAAGAGCCTAGCATACAGGCCAGCAAGGGCTGCTGAGGCTGTTAAAGGCTGTCTTCTGCTTGAAGTCTGGTGTTTGATACCATCCCAACCATCCCAGAGTGAGTCCTATAACGGCAGTGGCTCTCTGTGAGTCCTGAAAGGTCAGCTGCTCACACCTCCGTCATCACAACAGCAACAGCAGCTGTCTCAGAGGGAAGCAACAGAATCATCTCTGCAGAAGACTTTGACATTGTTTTCTTCCTTTGGGCCCATTTGAACCAGAAGAGTTTTTCTTACGTTTTGCTCAGCTTAATGTAAACAATCTACTGGTAGCCTGGCATCGTTGTGCATGCCTGCAATCCCAGCAGTCTGGGATGTTGAGATAGGAGGATATCAAATTCAATCATAGCCTGAGCAACGTGATGACATAAGGAGATCTCTCAACATAAACAGGCCGAGGATGTAGCTCAGCAACAAGGCTCTAATTCAATCTCCAGTATCAAAAACCATTCTCAGAAGAAAGATGTATTAGCTCAATAAAAGAAAAAAGTGACAAATGAGGAAGTTGATCAGTGGAAGGGCTGAGTGAAAGAAAAGGAAAAACAAAAAAATATGGAGTCCAAAGAAGAGTTCCACCGAGTCCTGATAAATTAGCAGAGATGCCTCTCCATTTGCCACAGCAAGGCCTGCTAGCCAGCATTGCAGGCATTAACAAATACCCTCCAGAAACCCACAGCTCCACAAGCAGGCAGCCTCATATGATCTCAAGGAACAGCAATGTAAATAATACTTTATTTTAGCAGACTGTTTTCATCCCAGTGCAAGATGACTTGAAGCATTCAATTCTCAGGGCAGAAGATCAGAGAAAGCGCTAAAAATGACCCAGAAATAAGCCTGAAGATCAGCTTGGGCTGTTTCTAATTGTTGAGCAGATGCAGGCTTCAGCGTAAGTGTGCTGCTAAAGCTATCTGAGAGTCTCAGCATAGTGTCACCACTCAAGATTGTCACAGGGACACAGCCAGCCCTCCATGCAGACATACTGGAGGCACAGAGGGATTTGTGTGCATCTGTATTCCCTTCAGTCAGATCTAACATTAACCCTAACAAGACACACTTCCTAGGTTCTGAAGTGTATTTGCCACCATGAGCAGACTTAAAAAACCAAAATCTCAGATGAATCACTGGTAGCCCTTTCAGTTCCTACCACTGACCCTGCTTCCTTAAGGATGACATAAATGAAAACGGTCACTAAAGGTTGATCATGTATGTGTCCACTCAGGATAAAATCACTTTGATCAATTCTCCCTTCATAAAACTGTACAAAATGTTGGGTCAGTGAATATAACTCTTACTCTAGATCCTAAGGAGCAGAGAAATGCATGGATACTGCACTGCATTGGTGGTTAACACATTTTTTGCCTCTAACTTAGGACTGCCCCAATGTTCTCCTTAACCTTCTCCACATACTGCACCATAAGAGAAAGACATCTATTCCCTGAGGAGCTATGTAAGCTATATTTCGTATCTAGAAAAGATGTATCTGAAAATGGCAGGCCACTGTAGGTACTCAATAAATATGACTTTGAAACTAATTTCTTTGCTTGAACTTTGGTACATTTTTCACCAAAGAATTCAACAAATCTAGTTTGAGTTTCCTTGAATTCCACACATTTACTCAGGAATGGATCCTGAAGGTATGCCTTAAGACAAGACATGCCAGAGTCACTGGATGAGAATTCTAGTAAGAAAATCCACATGTCAAAATCATTACGGAGCAAGAACACATTTCTTCAGTTGAGCTGTCGAATGATCCTCATGCGCGTTATTTCCCTGTCACTGGGTCCAGGTGGTGTGGCCCTGCGGCGGCTTCAAATCTGAGATGATTCCAGGGAGTGTCGCTTCCCCTCTGGAGGAAGGGGAGAGTGTGCAGGGGGCCATAATTTAGGATTGGACGGGAAGAGGAAGCCCTCTCCATGAGCTCCCCCAAGTTTGGGGACTCCAGAGTAAGTTTTAGATGAGGTTCTGTTGAGTATCCATAGGACTGAAAAAAAGAAAATAAAGAGAGAGAGAAAGAAAAGGATGTTTTCTGCCAAGGCTGTGGAAATACTGTGTGGAATGTGATACCAGTCAGATGGCTCACTCTGGAAAGTGAATCAGGCTTACTAGCCACTCAGGCATGTGCTATTTTTAGCCTAACAGAACAACACCAAGCCCACTTTCAAGAGGGCTTCTGGCCATTCAGAAGAGGGATGAGCTGAGAGACAAAGATGCCTTGTGGATGCATGGAGATGTGACCCAGCTCAGCTGTGGCTCACCACACATGAGTTCTGACCTGTGCTAATCAGGGCACAGATGGAGAGCGCTGTGACGTATCTTTCTAGACATCCATTTCCTCATGTGCTGGAGTGGGCCTTGGACCACTCAGGTTCAGTATTCTCATACTCAGCCTCTGGGACCCCGGCCCTGTGAGCAGTGAGTCATAACAGCAGACACTGACTGCTCACTGTGGGCTGGGGCACATGGCTCAGAGACTTACAAACGTTGTTTCCTTACACTTTCTAAGCAACCTTTGAAATAAGTAAAATTATTTTCCTCATTTTAGACTAGGAAATGGAGTTCTGAATAGGTGAAGATAGTTCAAAGCTGCGGGGAGTAGAACGTTCTGGTTGCAGCACAGTGACCTCTAGACCTGTCTGTGGGAGCACTGTGGGAGCAGGAAGGAGATGGTTTTCATCTGATCTCTGTATCAGGAGCATCAGGAGGCACACTCTGCCATGGTTGGGGTTGGGGGTGGAGCCCAGGTGTCTAGCCCTTGCTTAGTGTCTTAGTCAATAATCAAGTTGGACTTAAACCCCCAGGCTCAATTTGTCAGTACAGATAATAAAGCACTTAGATATGAAGAAATATCAGCAAGGCATTTTACTTCAGCAAAAGAGAACACGAAGTACCTGGTGTGCAGGACAAAGAAGGATTGCCCCTTTTATCCCTAATGCAAGAGGAACAGCTGATCTTTAAATAAATTTACTGTCTCTCTCGGCTGACTATGTATTCCTGAGTAACTTAGAGAGGGGCTGTGGGGTTTGGAAGGGAAAGTCCCTGGTTCTTATGGTGAGGGAGGGGTAATTAGAGAGAGGGTGCAGGTGGTTTAGGATAAACAGTTCTTGCTTCTTTACCTTGGAAACCAGCTATGTTCAGAGAAAGCATAGTTACCATTCCTCAGAGCTCAAGACATTAACAGGGAGGAAGTGCATGGATAGTGAATAGATGGCCAGGTCATTTAAGCCCCAAGTAGAGTTGCTTTGGCCCTGTGCTTTGACAGAAAAGACGAAGTGTATTTCTTACAGTCACAAAATACCCAACACTTACAACTAAGAGAAGAGGTTTATTTTGGGTCACACAGTTTCAGAAGCCTCCGTGCTCACATGGTGTTGGCATGGTGGGTGGGTCTGGACAGAAGAAAGCTGCTTATGTCATGGGGGTCAGGAAGCATACAAAAAAGGGAGGAGCTCAGGAATGAAATATGCCCTTCAAGGTCACGCTTCGGGTGAACTACCATTTCTACCAGCCGCCTCCTCTTAACAGCAAGTCAACTATACTGGCTTTTGGGGGATGTTCTTGATTCAGACCATAATACCTAACATGTGCAGGGCCCTAGGTTTTATCCCCAGTACAGCAAAGATGAACCCAAGGAGGTGCTGGAGGCTAGCCCAGGCCCAACTCTAGCCCAGTGGTGGCTGGCTGACAACTCCAGGAGTCTCACACACACATGAATGTCTTCTTTCACACCCAAATGCCAAATTCAGCTGAGGAGAAGAGGAAAGGGCTTCTTTGAGAGCTACTGAGAAATTCTTTAGGGCCCATAGGTCACAACTTTGGAATTATCTGTAGCCCCAGCTCTGCCAAACAGTGACCTAGAAATCATCAAGTCTTAGTGTTTTAAAGTTCAAAGGGCTTATTTCATCCACCTGTTCTAGCACATTAATCCTTTGACACCAGGCTCCAGCTGCCAGAAGATAGATGCCCAAACTCCAGAGAATCAGGCTTCTCTGGATTTCTCCCAGAAAGGCTGATCAAGAAGGCCTGAAGGCTGAAAGAAGAAATTCTTCTGGACCAAAAGACTCCCCAGCTACGTGAGTCTAGACATGGACACCATTCTGAGGTGAGGTGATGTCCACGAAACCAGAGGCTGGCCTGTCAGGAGGCATCTGGGAATGCTACTTGGCCTTGTGTCAGCTATCAAGACCTTGGATAACTAGATGTCCAGATGCTTCTGCCTTTCCCTAACATAAAAATGTGGCTGTGTCAACCTCCCTGGTATCCCTGGGTTCAATTTCACTGCCTTCACTAAGAGGTGGAAGATCTAGTCACTTGGAAATGTGTTTATAGGAAGAATGTTAATAATAGTCTAAATTTATTTTTCAGTATTGGGTTATTCTCTTAGTTTTATTACCTAAGCTTTTGTTCCTTCTCTATTTCTTTGTATTATTTCTTTTCTGTGTATGTGTATGTTTGTTTTGCTTTGTCTCATTTTGTTTACATTTTGGACATTGTATATGTTGGATAGTGGGAAGAAAAAAGAGTAAGAGAAGACCTTAGTCTTCTGTTCTGGTCTGGAGCTGGCAAGGAGGAAAGATATGTCAGGGACTGGGCAGTTCTGTTCAGGTGGTGGGATTCAAAGTCCACCAGTGGGACTCTAGCCAGGGCGGTGCAACGACCCTGGTGCCTTACTCAAATCAGGCAGGCACACATAAGGGCAGAGAGATCAGGTGGAGTTCTAGGGAGAGACTGGGCAACTTGGGGGGTCAGCTGTACAGAGTGGGCTCAGAGAAGTCAGAGGAGAGAGGGGATTGTGGGAAGCTGGTCAGAGAAGCGCAGCTTGTTAAGGGAGGGGAGCATCGGGTGCCGCTTTTGCTCCTCCATCCGCCCTGCCAGTGATTAAGGTGCATGCGTATGAGTTGCAGTTTGTTTTTCAAAAGTAATATAGTGTGATGGAAAAAATATTAGACTAAGTGGCACCAAAGAAGTAGCTTCTGCCGTGATTCTATTAGGTATATGTGTGACCTTAGGCACTTTATTTAATCCCCCTGATACACAACTTTTGCTGTCTGTAAAGTGAGGAGGTTGATTTGGAAGGACCTTGAGATTTCTTTCAACTCTAAATTATGATGATGATAACCATTAAAGACAGTCAAATTTGCAAAGCATCGGCTAATAGGAAATACTTCTACAGAGCCCCATGTTTGCCCATGTAAATGCTGGCTGGGAAAAGCTGTCTCTGAAAAGACGATACTGCTACTTCTTTCCACATTTTATCAACTCCAAGAATTATATGGGTTGTTCACTCAGTCAATACCTGTTACACTCACCTGCTAACAGAAAAGTAGAGCCAAGGAAGTCAGTCAGGAGTGGGAATGACTTTCAGTGCCTGTCAAGAACATCTAGCATCCCAAATGCTTCCACCTTCTCAATGTTTAAAAAATCCAGATGGGGGTTTGAGGGGTAGCCCAGAGATAAAATGCTCACCTAGCATGTGCTAAACAGCACAGTAAGGATACGTGTTCATCTGTGGATTTACTTTGATCCTAAGCCTCTCAGAGTGTAAGGAAGTGGTAGTAGCAATGCACATGGAGAAGACAAAGGCCTTGGTTTCCTCCCGCTTTCCAAAAAGCTGTGATCTGTTATTTTCCAAAACACAAATATCCATGCAGACACAATAGCTTGAGGACGACACACATTCCAAACCTCACACATAAATGGCATTTTTGGATTTCATGTGCCTGCTGTAGGCCTTCAGGTCACAAGCAGGAAGGAGGCTGGGCTGTGGCTTCTAGGAGCAGAGCCTTCCTTTGCTTTCAAGAACTTCTCTTTGAGCATCTGCTCAGACTGGCAAGTGTGCTGAAAGATGAAGATGAAGAATTGGTATAAAATGGAGAAACCATGGCTTCAACTCTGACAATATCCACAGTCATTCCCGCCTCCCAGTTTTATATAAATCAAGTTCTTAACAATGCTGGTCTATTTCCCATACAATGAGAATCTTAAAGATGTTTGCTTTTGTTTTTCATTCTTTTAAGGAAAGAAGGCACATGTTAGACACCAAATGTTTCTTTTCCTCTCTCTTAAGTATTGGTATTTGAGAAAGTTGTCTATCCTAGAAAGTGAAGAGTAAAATTAAATTAATGATGTTCAGCCATGATAAAAAAGAGGGACTGGGGACCTTAAACTGCCAAACTCTGTCCTATATATTCTCTTACAAACCATTTCCCCTAATTATCTGTATTATTACTTAAGTTCTTTTTGGTTGTACTATTCCTGCCTAAAATTCAAGATAGCTAGACTTTGAACTTTATATTTTAAACTCTGTTTTGACCTTAATGAAACTCTTAATTCTTTTTAAATGAAATCAAGCTTTCTTGGTCCTAAAAATTGGTGTGCTATCCTCTGAAGGGACTTCAGACAAAAAAACAAACAAAAAACTGAAAGCAAAAAACTTCTCCATCTTTTCCCACTTAAACAAAGTGGTTCCCTCACTGCTTTACTTCCATGGATCCAGAGTTAGATAAATTGAACTGCATTTTTAGGGATCTATAGTCTATATTCTTAATCTAATGTATTTGCTACCTATATGCTTCTTTATGCTATAGTGGAAAAATGGGCTTTGAAACCAAACAAATGTGGATTTGACTGCCAATTCTAGTATATGTTTCGATCTTGGGCAAATTACCTATCCACTTAGTTTCAATTTTTTTCATCTTTGAAATAACAATATTAGATAAACCTTTTGTTTAGTTTTAAGAATTAAAGGAGAATGTGTATACAACACATACTAAGTACAGACAGTGCTTTGTAAAAGTGAGATTTCTCCACTTCTTGACTTTCTGTCTCAAAGAACCACATCTTGTAGACAACGCTTAGATCAGACATCTGGAAGCCTATTGGCAGGGGCAGATGGAAACATGAAGAGAAGAGGCTGAAAAACAGGCAAGCTCTAGAGGTTTATGGAAGAAGAGTACGTTTCAGATGTTCTCTACAAAGGAAAGTTGGGGAAAAGCAGGAAAGGCAGATAGAGACACTAGTAAAGGGGGGTACTACTGGAGACAAGGGAAACAGCTGGCCCCATCCAAGCTGGCCTGTCCTGGAAGGCGACTTGACCCACAGTGGAACATTAGGAGGGGGAATAGAGACAAATGTCCATCATGTATACATGGGCCTGGCTCTTGCAGAAAATAAAGGGAGACACATAGGACTTTTTGAGGAATATAAGAATTAAGGAAGACACTCTATGTGTAAAGTTTGTCTAATTATGTAAGGCCTCTTTATTTCTGGAGTACATGGAAAAGTGGTAAGGGCTAGGATGGGTTCTCAAATACCTTAACAACTGCAGCTACATTGTTTTCTAAAAATATTTTGTATATTAAAATCAATGGTGATATTACTAATCTGGAGCACATTAGATTGACTCAAATGTTGGATAGCCAGTGCCTGAACTTAATAAATATAAAAAATCATTGAAAGTAGGAGTCTGTATTCTTTCTATTTTTACAGAAGAAATTAGTTTTGCTATGGCTGATGAATGGGTCTCAATGTGATTTGGACAAAAACATTTCACTGTGATACCAGGTGGCTGTGACATGTTTCCTGATGCCTGAGAGTGTGGAAGAAGTGTTTGAGGAAATTTGCATCTCATTTTAGTTTTCTGCCATCCTTCTACCTCAGTGAAGGATTCTTGGCTATACTGTGACCACCTGGGATTTGGATATGAATTTTGAGCTCATGATCCCCTCCAGTCCACTTTCACTGATGAGAGAGGACAGGACTTTTCAGGTTTGGGGATAAGCAGCTGGTAAGTCCTTGGCAAAGGTTCTGGGGAAAGGAGCAGATCTCACACAGGAAATGATTCTTTTTAGTGTTCTCCCCTGACTGTCCCACTGGGAAATGGGCAGAGACGCAGAACATGATGGGCTCACTTACAAGCATTTCTAAAGGCTCCCTATTTCACTCAGTATCAGAGGAAATATGGCTTCTTGTGAAGGAGTGGGTGTTGGTGGCAGTGCATCAACTTACGACGTGTGTCATGAAGCATGCTGCAAATGATCCCTCTGCAGGGCTAGCCATGTGGACTTGGGAGTGCTCCTTCACCACTGAAAGTAATGATGTCTCTCTGAGTGGACTCATGAAATTTAATCTCTATCATCCATTTCTTTTCTTAACATAAAGAACTTACCTGTCAGGCTATAGGATTGTACATCAGGGTGAGTTTGGTTTTGACTATGCTTATCATATGTTTATTATGTTATGTTTATATCTGGATGTCTCCCACAAAGCCACTTGCTGTCATAGGTGAGGCTTTTCAGAGATGGCTGGATCTAGAGTGTGTGATGCTGTGATTAAAAATGTGATACTAGGATTAGTTTATGGTGCCATGCTTAAGGGTTCCCCATCCTGGATATAAGTGCTACCCACCCTCAAGGTGTGTAGCCTGGATAAAATATAAAGGACGAAAAGAACACTGCGGTCAGTGCCTGCTGATTCACTTTTTTGCTGCTTGCTGTCTTGCTGCCTTCTGCCTGCCATGAACTATTTCTCCTCTGCCATGTTAGGCTACCTTGGATCCAGCCATATATGAACTGAAACCTCTACAAACTATGAGCTACAATAAATCTTTCCTCCTTTTAACTTTGTGTGTCAAATATTTTGTCTTAGCAATGAGAAAAGCAACAAGAGAGAAGGTAACAAAGGATTCCTCTTCACAAATAAAAGTTAAAGTAAGGTATACTTATTTTAAAGTTTAAAAAGTCCAGGTCTAGTTTGGTAGCCCCAAGGTATCAATTATCTTGGTGACTTCTGTACTCTTTCAGCTTTCTATACTCTCAGCTTGCATTTCCAAGGTGACTTGGTGTAAAAAAGAAAATGGAGGCCCAGGGCTTTTGCTCAGTTTCTCCGTAGAGATGATTCATCCCTACGTGGGATGTACCATAGGAAGTTCTATTTTTTTCTTGGTAAGAATTCTTTTTGAGCAGTTTTAGCTTCACAGTAAAATTGGGCAGAAAATGGTGTTCCCCTATACCCCTTTACCTCAACACATTTAGCCTCCTGTACTATTGACATCCCCTGTAACAATGACACATTTGTTACAGTGAACCCCCTTCAATACACCATTATCACCCAGAGTGTTTGCTGTCACCCAGAGTCCATAATTTGCAGTAGGGCTTACTTTTGGTGTTGGTCATTCTAGGTTTTGGGGGGATGTGCAATGACACATACCTACCATTATGGTAATATAGGGAGTATTATCACTGCCTTAAAAATCTTCTATGCTACATCTATGCATCTGTCCCTCCCTACTAATTTTGGCAACCACATATCTTTTAACTGTATCTATAATTTTCCCTTTCCAAGAATGCTATAGCATTAGAATTATACAGTACATAGGTGAAATTTCCTTTTGTTTTTGGTGGTGAGGATGTTAGCCAGAGCCTTTCTCACGCTAAGCAAGGACTGTACCATTGAGCTAGACCCCACCATGGAGCTATACCCAAGTCCCTGAAAGTTCCACTTTTTTAAAAGAAACACAAACTTAATAGTGTTTGCTATTCAGTGTGGAGTTAAGACAGAAAGTTTCATAATAGTAGGAAGTTCTGTCTTTTGAAAGAGTGTTCTGTTCTTCTGTATAGGTTAGCAGGTGTTGTTGATAAATGTCCTCTGAATCCTCATATAGTCATAGGTGGGGCTTTTGAGAAATGGCTGGATCTAGATTATGTAGTGAAAGGTGTAATACTGGGATTAAGGGTGTGTGGTACTGGATTAGTCTGCTAGTTGGCTTATCTTGGTTCTGGGTGTGGGAAATGGGAAGCCCCACCCAGGATATGGGTGGCCAAAAGACTTGTAACCTGGATGGGGCAAAAAGGAAGAGCGGTTTGCAGCTGTTGCTGCTGCTGCTGTTGCTTTGCTGTCTTCCACCAGGCCATGGACTCTTTCTCGTCTGTGATGCTCCTCTGGTATGTCATCCTGCCTTGGAACCAGCCAACCATACACTGAGATCTTTACTAACAGTGAACTGAACCAAATCTTTCCTCCCTTAACTTGTGGGTATTGAGTATTTTGTCTCAGCAAAAAGAAAATAACCAGTGCAGGTGGAAACATACATTTCCAACTGGAACTTTGGTTCACTGTGAGCAAAGTAATCTCCAGAAGTACAGTGGGCACAACAAAGAGAGAGAGTATGGTTGCCAATAAGGGGCTCTATTTACAGCCTATACTTGTCTGGAAGGTGGTAGACATGAACACTTGCTGTCTTCTGACAAAGAAGGTGACACCACTGAGTGGCTGCTTTGAGAAGATGAGCACAGTGCAGCTGTCTGGCACGACTGTGTCACCGTCACCTGCATTTGAGCTTGCGGAGCCTGTGCTAGAGGGTTATTCCCATTGAGTTGATGCACTGAGTGGTCCATGAGAGGACATGCAGGATAATCTACTTCTGGGAATAAAAGGTTCACCTGCTTCTGTTAACCAACAAGTTCCACAAGGCAGGCATTCTGGATTTTGTCCCTTGCTGGCTGGACTGATGCTTGGATGTAAATGCCATTCAAACAGTCAACCAGTCCTTTCTCATAAACTCCATTTCTATCTCTCCCTGTGACAACCCAGACAGGCGTACAGGCACCATTACTACAGATGGATACCACTGCACACTTCTGGTCTTTGCCTCTTTTATGCCACTATTTTCTTGGTTTGTCCCAAGAGGTTGAGTCCCATTTACTCCTCTTTGAGTGAATCAGGCAAGAGTTTTGTTCATTTCTGTGATTTTATCTTGTTCTTCTGAAAACTTTGGGTGCATTCTCAATCTCCTTTGCCACATCCTGGATTCTGCATAGTGGCCCAGTTAGAACGGGTTATTCTCACAGGGAGGCAAAGCCTGGGTATACCTGACCAGAGGATGTGTATGATCAGAATGAACCAGAGTCAGGCTAATTGATGGTTGGTTCTGTCCTCATGACCTTGATACCCAAATCCAAAATGGTGGGACCAATTACTCAGTTATTATAATAGTTGGCCAAAGCAAGGAGCCTACAGGTCTTTAGCTTGTTGGCCAATCCTAATGGCAGACAAAACTATCAGAAATCTGCTCTTGTACCATTAGCTGTTACAAAAACCATCAGAGTAGCAGATATTGCTCCATTAGGAGGTACCAAGCAATGGGTGAGTTTAAGATCAATTCATTCACGTGAATTCAGTGTCATTTTATTTCCATTCCATCGGATATATTTTGAAAACAAAAATTGAACTTGATTCTAATTTTATGCTTCTCCTTTTGGGGTGCTGAGGTTAAGGCCCTACACCTAAACCCAAGTTTCTTACTTTTCTTGTAATACCTATTATAATGTGTGGCTCACCTTTTCCTTTATCATTTGATGCTAGAGCTGGGGATATAGCTCAGTGGCATAAGTGCCTACCTGGCAAGCGCAAGGTCCTGAGTTCAATTCCTGATACCAAAAAAATAAAAATGCCCAAAAAAACCCCACCCATCATTTGATGCTAGCTGAGCAAAAGAGAGAAGCAGTTCGCAGAAAGGAGGACGTGCTGAGTATCAGCCTTCAGAGTGAGCAGAGAAAGGGGTGTCAAACCTCACTGCTTACAATAAAAACTGCTTCTCTGCAGCAAAAGCTACACTTTTGAAATGTAGCAAGGAAACTCTCAATGCATAGAAGCTGCTATGACGTTGTTATGGCTGAGCAATGAGCCCCTCGGTTCCTTTACGCTCCCCTTCCTAGCTCTGCGCTTTCATCCCAGAGAGTCCTACTTCCGCTGGAGTCCCGAGGACTCTGCACATTTGATTCCTGTTCCAGATCAGCCTCTTTTGATGCTTATTCATTTGTCTGGCAGGCTAGGCTGTCTGCCCGGTCATTTTTACCTCAGGTCCGTGGGTGATTTATAGGCACCCAGTGCGTCTGCCAAGCACACTTGGAAGGTAATATGCGGCAGCCATTGTTACTGCCTCCCTGTAAACCTTGCAGAGAGAGCTGTCTCATTACAGTGAGTCACCCTTCCCAGCCTGGATGCCAGCCTCCGCTCTGCCAGCTCGGATGCTCAGAGGAACCGCTGGGTTTCTTCTGCTTCAAGTGTGTACTTGGTTTTGCTTGCCTGTCCTCCTGCCTCTGCTTCACCAGCAAATTTCTCCCAGGTCTCTGGTTCACTGGGGTCCTAATCACTGTCTTGACTGAGCCTGTCCAAACACCTGTCTCAGGTGAGCCCCAATGACCTACAGTCAACTCCCCTAAGGCACCATGTCCCGGTGCTAGTGACCCTGCTCAGGCATCACCTCAGGCGTATAATGTGTCCAGAAAAATAAGTAACTCGGGTTACAAAGCCTTCACTGTAGACAGATAGTTGTGTCTGGAGCCCGTCGTGACAAGTCTCTCAGGAGGTGAGGGTGGAAGGAGAAATTCAGACACAGAGCAGACCATCGTTAACCCTTCAAATGGTTTTTAATCTCTTGATTCAGTGTTTGACAACTCAGCTGTCTGCCAGGTTTTAACCTTGTTTTCTGGAAATGTCATTCTTTACCCTTTTCCACGGAAATTTCTGAAACTGCCTGCGTTCCCAGCCTCTCTCCGGGTTCAGGGGTACCAGTCTCAAGAATGCCTCAAAGAGGGAGGAGACAAGGACGCAGGCGCACAGAAGCAGACACGGGAGATCATGGTAGCCTGCCATACAGGTGGGCGTCTGAATGACCCTGGGACTTCTGTCGTCACTGAAGTTGAGTTTGTAGTTCTCAGTGTGAAGCTGCCTCGCCAGTACCAGTAGCAGGTGTGATTTCTCTACACTGCTGGAGTTTTGGCACCAGGGGGCAGCAGCTGTCGGAACCTGCTTCCTGCATTAGGAGTGGTAGGAGGTTCCTTGATAGGAAATCTATAGATGGTAGGTGGGAATTTCCCAAACCATTGAACACAACCCATATATTGGGATGTCACTGAAAACTGTACATTTTAAATCAAAATAGTAAATAGGAGATAGTCTTATATAGTAAACTTTTCAAAAAGTAAACTCCCAACTCAGTTTAGTTTCCCATTCTGTTTCTGTTTCTCTGTTTCTGTTTCTCTCTGTCTCTCTCTCTCTCAAAGACACACACACACACACACACACACACACACACACACACACAAATCATTTAAAATAACTAAGTCACAACTACTGTAACAGTTGACCTCAGAGCAAAATTTCAAGAGTTGGTCTTGGTCTACAGATCCGAGACCTGTAACTTCCAGTGACTGCTCTTCCAGTCCAGTGATAAGCAATGTATTGCCGTGCTTCGACTACTCCTGCTAAGCTTTATCCATGTCTTTAATAAAACAGGTTACCTGAAAGGTTCAATCCTTTCCTCTATGATTCATATTTGTTCTCTCTTATGCAAATAAAAAGAAGAGAAGAGGCTGGCCACTTAGTTTCTTCTTTATGCCAAGCTCCGGGCTTGCTTTCTGAAACAGGAAAGAAGTGATTTCCCACTTCGTTCTCCAGTCAAGACAAGCATCTCTTTTCTGTAGGCGTAGTTCCCAGTAGCTACTGGCAGGGTCTGAGTGGCCTTTGTGAGAGCTCCTGGTAAGATAGATGTGCAAGCTGAGAGTTTTCCTTTCCTAGCAGCCGATAGAGCTCATTCATACTCTTCACGAGCTTTTTCTGCAGCAAATTTCTCTGGCAATCATTTTGTGAACCTAATTCGAACTTCTCCCCAGATAGAGCTCATTTATACTCTTCACGAGCTTTTTCTGCAGCAAATTTCTCTGGCAATCATTTTGTGAACCTAATTCGAACTTCTCCCCAGAATTTATTCACAATATTACTAGGAGATTTAAAAGCAGAGTTATGCTAGCTTAGTACCACTTGTGCAAGCGAGATAATTCTCTAAGCATACATTTTATTTGAATTTATAATTTTTATAACAAGTTAATATTCTCTTTGCAACCAGGTATGAAAATATAGGATGACATGGAAGTAAAAAAAAACCTCTATTATTTTACCACCAAGAAATAATCTCTGAGAAAATGTTGTTATATTGGTTTGGATTGGTTTATAAAGTAGCATAAATATTAAAATTGAATCAAAAATGCCCAGAAAAATGCACAATGAACTTTTCCTATCTTTAAATATTTTCTGACATTGTTTTATGGGCTGAACAGTTAGTGTCATGTGAAAATACAGTTACATATTGAACTGCTTACCTGAGATGAACTAATTCTTTCTCCATTTTTACGTAATTGAAAAAGCACAAAAATTGCTCTGTAAGCAACAATCATTTGTAGCTTATTATTTTTAGCTACTATGCTAAACATGCAACATAGATTGTTTTGATTTTTTTCTTAAGAAAATTTGTAATTTTGTATTATGAACCCCTTTAATGGATTTGGAAGAACCATTAAATTCAGAGAGACCAAATATCACAAAATCATTCAGTGAAGAAACAGGAATTAGAATTCAGGCTTTATAATAAACCCTGTGAGTAGAATTTTCAGGGCAAAGGATATCAATGCTTTTAACCATTTTGAGACATGTAACCAAATTGCTTTACAAATGTGAATTTACACCAGTAATGAAAGAAATATCTCTATTCTTTAACAATTTCCAGAGAGGAGGATTTGATAACATTATTTCATAGTCTGTCTTAGATTTTGATAGTACTTAATGTCACCAGCTTTTTTTCACCCAGTAAACACTAATTACTTTTACTATATATATCTCAGGTGTATAGCTTATGTGGATGTGCTCGTGTTGATGTATATGTAAATATTAAAGTTATTCGCTCAGTCAGGCAATTAATATACTCACTCTCCCATGTGGCTTTTCCTGCCTTCCCTCCCCCTGCTCTCCTCACCTCCTTTCCCTTATCTCGCCTCCCTTCCCACCATTCTCTCCTTTCCTCTCCTTTAGCTCTACTGGTTAAGAGTTACTTAAACTCTCCTCTCTCGGCAAATTACCAGTGTAAAACAAAATATGATTAGCCGTAGTGATCATGCAGCACATTAGATCTACCCTTCCTATGTGGCTGCACCTTTGTATCCTCTGACCTGCAAACGCTCCCCAGGAGCCACCATCTACTTTGGTTCTGTTTGACTGTTTTTCTTGATTCTACATAAAAGTAAAACCATGATGTATTTCTCTTCCCAGTTATCCTGACACCACTAGGTTTATCCATGTTCTTGTAAATGGCATGATCTCTTTTATTCTATCTGTCTGACTATCTATCTATCTATCTATCTATCTATCTCTCTCTTCTATCTATATCTATACCAATATTTATCTACCTATCTATCATCTATGTAGTGCATCACTGGGGATTGAACCCATGGTATGCTGAGCCATATCAGCCTTTGTAAAAATTTTATAGTTTTTAATTTTAAATTTTTGAGAGAGGATCTTGCTAAATTCCCCAAGATAGGCTTAAACTTGGGATCTTTCTTGCTCAGTTCCCAAAGCGTAGTATTATACTGAGTCACTTCCTCTGGTCTCTGCTCCTCTGCCTTGTCTTTTCTATATAGGTTATACTTTTTAATCCTTCCATTATTTTCTCTTTTCTGGCTCTTTTTAGTTCATCATTTTAAATGGGAATAGATTTAGGTTAGATCTAATACTGTGAGAATTATAAGCTCCAAATGGTAATGGAAACATGATTTTTTGGCTTCTAAAAACAGCTCTCTTTTTATGGTTGCATTTCTTCCTGCTGAGCTATATCTTCTGAATCTTTAACCTTTGTGCATATGTGATGCTATTTTTTAAAATCTAATTCCTGGCAAACTTTTTCCCCCTTGGGACCATTTGTCTCATTGGTTCAGGTCACAGAGATTACTTCTCTTTTCCAAGATGTTAGCCCTGCTGCTCCCCTCTGCGGCATCCACCACGCTACATGGGTGTATCCTCGTTGCTTCTTCCAGATCAGTGATGGCAAGATACAACCATACTCATTGCAAGGCTGACCTCTGGCAGACATCACTGGACGTGTTCTTCGGGCATATAAGCCATGGATAATTCAGCACTGGATGCAAAAGTATACAGTTATCAGCCAATCACAGCCCTATGGAACCTGCTATTTGCAAGTCACATACTTATTCTCAAAAGCTCGGGAAACAGAACGGGAAGAGCAGCTCTCTCCTGGCGGAGGAAGAGCCATCCCTGCCACCACCTTACTCTGTGACATTGGCAATCACATCCCTACTGCACCTCCACCAACTACATTGCTTGGATGGCTTCCTTTCAGAATTCAATCTGGTTCTAGAACTCCTTGCTTCCCTTGGAAGATGGCCCTGTGCTTCACACATCACTGTTGCCTCGGACCTCACCTTTTTTCTGGATTTACACCCTGTTCTTTTTTCCATCTCCTCTCAGCCTCCAATAGGCTCCGTGCTCTTCCACACAGAAGACACAAATTTTGCCCTTGCCCCTGTATCATCTCTGGCTCCCTCTTTCTTACCTCTACTTCCGAATGGAATGATCCACATACGCAACCTCTTCTTCACCACCTCAGAAACCATCTCAGACCCAGCAGCAGCTCTCTTGCTTCTGGGTCAGACTGTGGGATTATCCCAGCCAAAGCTACCTGTAACTCTCCACTTGGAGGACCCAAGTAGCCTGTAGAATCCTCACTGGACTGCTTCCTCAACAGGCAGCACTTGGTGTGTTGGTCCCTCCTCCTCAGGATTCCATGTCACGCCACTGACAGCCCCTTCAGCCTCCCAGGGTACCTCTTCCATCTTCTCCTTCATGGTCTCCCGCTGCTCCCACTCTTTACATGTTGGTCTCCTCAAGGCTGTGTCGCCGGCTTCGTCTTCCCCCTCGGCAACCTGATTACTGCCATTAGTAAGGTAGCTGCCATTTCTCTCCACACCCCTGATTAGCCTGCATGATTTGCTGATATTCTCACCTTCTCCAGCATTTTTTCTGTCAGGAGACTGAGCTGCCACATCTCTAAAGCTTGATTCCCCATCTTCCCTCAAACCTGCTTCTGCTCCCCATAGCCTCCTTCCCCTGGTGACATCATCATGCGCCCGCTGTGCAGGGGCTTACGGAATCATGCCAGACTCTTCTCCTTCTCCCGCTTTCCACCCCAGTCAATTTCTAAGCCTTCCTTCAGAACCTCCTCACAGCCACCAAACTCTGCCGCCCCTCTCTGACCCTGCAGGCTGCTGTCCCCACTCCCCTGGTGCCTGCATCCTCCTCTTGGGTTTCCCACCTCCGGTCTCTTGCCCCTCCTATCTACTCTGGGTGCTGTCATAAGCGAAATCAATCTGAAAAGCAAAATAAAAACCAGTGGCTTTCTTGCTTCTCCAGCAGTTGATTTGAGAACTGTCTTTGCAAAGTTTATGAAAAATAGACAGACATAGACATTTTGAAGAAAATGACAGGGAATTTGGAGACCCCCTTTCTGGACTTTGGGTTAAGACCTTTCCTACAGGAGCAAGGCACTCTGCTCAGTGGGCAAAGACCTTCCCGGTGTCGTCTGTGCCTGCTGATCTAGTCTTATCTTCCATCTCAGACTTCTGCAACTTCTTTCAGCTCTCCCATAGCCTGAACACTCCATGGTGCCTCCTGCTTCCACGGCTGCCTCAGGGCTTCCCCTCGCCTGGATGCTCCGTGCCCTCCCTCCATGCTCCTTCCTGGCTAGTGTCTTCCACAGGATTTGGATCCTGCTGGATTCTTCTGGCAAAACCTTTCTCCAAAGCCCAACTCTTCTTGGTACAGGCATTGCAGCATCTCTGAATCTTTAGAGCAAGTAGAAGAACAGAACTGTTGCATCTTTGCTAATCATTCAAAATGCTGCCCCACTTGCTCTTACGGTTGTTTACAAAGGAAGTATTCTTCTTGTCCTTTGTAATGAAAGAGACAGTGATTGGAACGATATTCCTTGGAGATTCTGGGGGTGGGTGGCAAATGAAGGATCTTTAGATCTTCCAGTCTTCCAGTCTGCTTGGTTGGGCTATATTTGCTTTACCATATTATGTGTGATTAGTCACTGAAGTAGAAAATTAAACACATCTGTAAATGTTGGAGAGGGAACCTTTAAAAGGGCCATGCGAAGGGCTCAGCCACAGCCACTTAATAACCTAGGAGATTTCATTGCAGCATCACTCTTATTAAATGAGCAGTGAAGGCTAAGAAAAACTGTACAAGCATGATTTTCCTCCTCTCAACTCAGCTCTTCTTCACATGACTATGAAGGCAGCTGCCACATGGCCTTTGGGTGCCCCCTGCTATCCAGAACTGGTACTGAGGACGCTTGGGGTCAGATAGTGGCCAGCAACAGCTGATGAGGAAGGAAGAAGAGACATTTAGAAATAGATGGGCTCTTTGACAAGAGAATGAGAATAAAAGGCAGCAAAAAATATCTGGGGTTGAATGACTCACAGAAACGAATAGAGAAACTATTAGTCCAGGGCAGAGGAGAACAGGATGCTTTGATTGGAACTTCTGACCAAAATGTAAAATTTTCAGAAATTTGTCCCTAGGGCTTGCTGTCTTTAGTATAAGCATGGCAGAGACACTGGGTCATAGATGCCTGAGTCTCTGGAAAGTAGAAGCTAATTTAGATTGTAAGGCACCATGTTTTCATTCCTACTTGACACTAGTGAAGGAGTGACCTTGAACTGTCATCAGACCTCCAGGCCTCTGTGACATCACCTGTAAAATGATGGAGTTGACCTGACTAATCTCAAAATCCTTTCCAAGGTGAAAATTCTGTGGTTCTATGACAGTATAGACAGAATCACATGGCCCAGGCAGTCTGAAAATAAACCATTCAATGAGATTAAAATGAGACAAGCTAACAAAATTAGAAGAGTCTTAGTTGACCAGTAACATTGTCCTTCAGCTAAATTAAGAAAAAAGATCTTTGATTTTTATTTTATTCTGTTGCAGCTTGTCTACTCTCCATCCTTTTTGTGGGAGTCTCATCATCCTCAACACCCCACATATACTGTGCTCCCAGGACCCCACACCACTGGAAACCAGCACCTCAACTCCAGCTACTCCCCTCCTAGGACCCCGGGACTCATGGAGCCTCAGTGCCTGTGGTCTCATTCCCAGGGGTGGTGGAAAGGAGTTGGCTGTAGGAGGAACCACCCTCTGTCACAGAAAATCCAGCTCTGTCTGGGAAAAGGACAACAGGAAAGCAGACCTGGGCAGCCATGTGGGTGCCCCAGGAAACTCCCACCCCACCACATCCAGCTGAGTGTCTTCTCTGTGTTGCAGCCATCTTTATATGGCAAGTAGGGTGGTACCAGGAATCCTCCATCAGTCTTAAGACGTGTAGTAAGAAGCGTATGTGACGCGGCTTCTTTCCTGCTGGGAAGTGATGTTCTTGTCCTATTAGTAGCCCTGGACAGTAGGTATGTCTTAGTGTATATTGTAGTCAGGGTTTTCAAGGGAATAGATTTAATACAGGACACATAATTTATAGGATTGTTTTATCATATTCACCCAAAAAAAGAAACGCAAAAGCGTGTGGGAGATCTGCTCATACACTAGAGACTCAAAGAGTCCAGCTGAAGGTCTGGATCCCATGGCGATGTCCTATATGAGTCAAGCTGAAGATCCAGGGCGCATGGCAGTGTCCTCCACAAGTGCAGCTGGAGGCCTGGACACCATGACAAGGTCTCATACAAGTCTGTACCAAGGGTTTGCTCTGGGAAGGCCCAAAAGTCAAAAGTGGAACCTAGAAAGTCTGCACCAGCAGGATGAAGGATCTGTGCCAGCCGGCTGAGGGATCGATACTGGGCCAGAAAGCGACACTGAAGCTAAGGACCAGAGGTCCCCTGAAGAGAACTGCCGCCATCCTCAGAGACAGTGAGGACCCGAGCTCCTCCGACGACAACAACCGAGTTTATAACAGGAAAACTAGCACTACAAGTTTCTCCAGGAGAATCAACAACACACCATCTTCCCTGCCAGTTCCCCTTTTATGCTGTTGGCAACAGCCCTCAGGTGGGCCTTCCACACACAAAACCACGCTGACTCAGCTCAGCTGGGTGTTACAAGCTGACCGTAAGTTAATCCACCACAGTGTACAGTGACAGAATGGGAATACAAGCTGGGATTGTTCTATAATCATACTTCTAAAGTGTCATCCAGATAACTGGGCACTAGACAAGTCAAGTCACCTTTTCCCTGACTCACACATGCAAGTGCCATTTGCTTCACTCCAACCTCGTGCTGCACTGATATTGTAGCTCCGTGTTTGGCAGCCCTGGAAAGATTCAGAAAGATGCAGGGATCTGTTGAAGTCTGCTTGGGTGGGCTGTGGAAGAACAAGACATTAGAGCCAGTTCTGTTTCACTGTGCATTCCTCCGGCTGCCGGCTGCCCCACTTCTAGACCCTCCAACATAGGCTCTTCCAATACCCTTCAGACATCAGGCACATCCGTCATGCTCCTGCCTCAGGACCTTCCATTTGCTGCTCCCTCTGGCTACAAGATACAAGTACCCTCCCTCTGAGCACTTGTATCTCAGTTGTTTGCCTGACTTACTCCCTGCGTTACTGATGGATCCCCATCTCGAAGACACCTCTCTAGGCCATTTCGATCACAGCCCTCACCTCACTGCACGTCCCTTGTCCCTCTCTTCTTTGCAACTCTGCAGAACACGTATCACCAGCACCCAGCAGGTGAGCATTCCTCAGTATCTGATTCTCGCTCTGGGTGAAAAACTAGGATAGGACCTGGGTTCAGATTTGGGTACCAAGGAGTGCATCTCCCTACTTATTTAGTTGCAAGTCTCCACTATCTCCATAGAGGCCAGTTCTTCACCCACGCCCTGTTTGTTCCATGCAGTTCTGCCAGAACCAAAATCAGGGACTGGGAAGAGCACGTGTGTCTGGAATCTGTGAAGTGAATGCCTGTGTCGCTACAGTCACTGTAGAGAGGGCAAGTGAAGAGCAAGGTGAGACCCAGAACCAGAGTTCAAGGACAGATTAGGGAAGAACATTCGAGCCTCAGAAATACCAGGTGCCCAGGCTGGGACCTGTGATGGCATCTTTTCTGGAGAGCCAATCCCCTCCTCTGAAGTAGTAAGGGCCCCATGAAGACCCAGAGGTACCTCAGGGTTCATGTTCATGCAGCATTGCATGAGACTATTTTCCACTCAGCCATAGGTTGGTCTTAAGCCCCTGGGCACATAAGAGACATAACCAAGATGATGCCTGGGGTTCCAAGACCAGTGGGATAAACTTGGAGCACCTTATGTTCAAATGCAGAGGGCCCCAGGTGAAGTCAGCCACTCTGTGAGCCCCAAGGTCCCCGGTATGCATTTCTAGCGTATCACCCAGCATGCTGTTTGGCACTGGGACCTAACCAGTTCATGGCTGGGCTGTGAGGTCTGATCACAGTGCAGGGAGCACAGGCATGAGCTTTGGGACCTGGGTTCCTGGCTTGAAATCCGGGTTCCCACACTTAGTAATGGCATGGCGCTGCTTATTTCACAAGGGTTCTCTGTGTCTTTTGCTTTCTGTGGAATGTAAGGTTTATATTTCCTTATAGGGTTATTTAGAAGATTAAATGAATGAAGATGTGTACAATCACAAGGCTGAGCTTGCCATACAGCTTTTAGTATCTCCAAACACTAGCAGAGGCCTGGCACATAGTAGGTTCTTCCTACAAGGCAGTCAGTGCAATGGAGGGAACAAGGCAAGGGCGGCACAATCTGAAGTGGCTAATTTAGCCCCTGGAATGAGAGCAGCCAGGGTGGAGGGACACCCTCCCCACACAGCTCCCAGACAGGAGTCCACTGTTGGGCAGCTTCGGACAGCATGATCTCAACCAGGGCCAGGGAAATAAACCAAGGTGGTTTCTGGTTATTAAAGCATGGAAGGGAATGGATGGAGTTTGTAAATATGACTGCAAACACAGTCTTGGTAACTAAGCAATTTGGCAAACGTTCCCACTCTCAAGAGGAAATTTCCCTTTGAAAACTAGAATAACAGCACACAGAAATGACTTCATACAGGACTTCGGGCATATGTCTGTGGGGGCCTTCTCTCTCCAGAGATGAAGGGCCATGAAAGGCAGGTCGGGTGTGAATGTGAGATTCTCGGCCCCCTCTGGGCATGGCAGAAGGTCACTTCTACTGGGTCATCCCTAGTAATGTTTATATTTGCCCCAGGTCTCTGTCACAGCCTCCTATACACCTTGTACAAGACATGCCCTTTCAGCTGGGGCTTTGAGAATCAATTCAGAATTGTGCACTTTAGCAGGCTGTGGGTGGGCTTCCTTGCCCCCTCCTTGGATCAGAGTTGTTTAGAATTCAGAGTGCTGGGACTAGGGTACAAGAGACACCTTGGAAGTGACCACCCCTTCACCTAACAGAGCACAATACTTGGATCTTGGCCTTCCAGATCCAGGGTTGGTGCCCAGTACCTCTCAGCCACTTACACAGATGGTACACTGGCTGTTTCTGGAAGTCTCAATCTCTAGACTCCCTTTCTCCTCAGGAAATGACCTCCTCACAGAACACTTTCTTTCCTGTATTTCTTCCTCAAACACTCCCAGTATTTTCCCTATTTGGTCAACACCAGCTAAAAATCAACCTCATGGAACTTGAATCCCTTACCTAAACACTTGGCTTATAGAACATTTAGGATAACCGAGTTCAGCAACAACCATATTTTGTTTATTTTTTTGGATGACAAAAAACATTCTCTTAGTTCATCTATGGCAGATCTATTTGATTCCAGTGAGAGTCACTGGAGATCATGTTGGGCAGAGTTAACATGAGAACATTCATCTCCTCATCCCATGACTGAAAGCTTATCAATTTCCAGAACAATTCTGTTTATAAAACTCAGTGAGGTTTGGGGCCAGGTTCTTTCAGAAATAACTCCCCATTCTAAGAACTGGAGACTCTATTGATCTTTTTAAGGGAATTTAAACCCCACAGCTGAAGCCCACAGCATGGTGTTTGGAAAGGCTGCTCTTTCTTGCTACAGGCCAACCGTCAACTACATTTCTTGATGCAAGGAGTCCTCATGTGCACATGTCACCATCATCACCATCATCATTGGTAGAGTAACTGCTGCAGGACAAGGGCAAGAGTCACCTTATAGATGTGTGAAGAGGGCACCGTAATGTCCACTGGTGTCTGTGGGCCATGAGAGTGACCATCAGTATACCAGGGAATCTGGGCCCCTGCATCATGAACAACACCACCAGCGTCTCCTCCACTGATGATCCACCAGCAAGAGACACTCAAGCTTTACAGCCTCACTCCTGACCTCTCTGAAGCAGGGAGAGTTTGCCATGTCCACACGGCAAGGGGCTGGTTTATGCAGGACCATCCCTATCCTGGAAGAAAGGAGGTGACATTGTCTTGTGTATGGATATAACAAGTAACAAAAGTGTTCCATCTGCATACTGAGTTTACTGAGCATTGTTCCATCGCATGCCTGACATTTACACCACTAGTCACTCATTTGGGAAAGTTTCCTCTCTCTGAATGGACACACGATCCCCTGCTCAGATTTGGTAGGTGGTACTGGTAGAAATAGCTCCATAAAGGAACAAGGCATGAATGGGAGAAAGGATACATACAAGGGGTGTGGAAAAGAAATCCAGAGTTAAATGTGTCTCCTCCCTGGAATATGTGTCATCATCAGTAATATAAGGGTGATAACTAATTATGACCGTAACCTTTTATGACTGTGTAAGTTTTGACTTGTTGTCAGTGAAGCTATAATTCCACTATACTACGCTGTCTTCGAAGTGGTAGATGGCAGTTGTGTGTGTCTTGGACAAAACAAAACAAAAACCAAGATGTGTTCTACAGCATATCACATGCAATAGGAAATGAGAATGACAATTAGTTTATTCATTCAGATTCATTCACTCACTCATTCATTCATTCAAAAAACATTTGTTGCACACCTTCTATGGCCAGGCAGTCACAGATGTTGGGGACAGAGTGGTAAGAATGAGTGTAGTGCCCATGAGAACTACCAGTTTGCTCTGCTCTTGTGTAGCTGTTGGCGATGAGCAATGTCAGGCTCCAGAAATGGTCTACCCACCCCACCTCCACTTCTCGGGTGAATCCCGGGTCCTGGCAAATGGAAGGAGACTTGGGCAGAGTTGTACAGTAGCACAAATAGGACATCTTGGTAGGTTGAAAGCTATGAAATCAGAGTTGCTTGTGAATTTTCTTCCGCTTTGCTCATCTAAATTATACATTTGTGCTATGGAAAATCACTTTGCATTGTTTTAGTGTAATGAGTCGAATCAGTTCCCAGTTTATTTCTCAAATCAGTCTGTAGAATGAAAGCCAAGATTAACTCTCTTCTTTGCTTAAAAGTAGAACCAACTCCTTTATATACAAATGATCTTCCTATAGTAGAATTAGTGAGTTTACGATAGAAGCTGGTTACCACAGTACTTGCATGCATATTATAGTTTAGATAAATAAACTAATGTGCTACAATAAACACTTCATAACAAATGTGTTTTCTGAAACAAAACAGCATGAAAATGCAATTTTCCATAAGGACCATGCAAAGCAAGCATAACCTCAGGATTAATTAATAGATTCCCAGAGGGAATAATAAAGCTTTTAGAATCTAAAAATTCATGTTACATAACAATTTCTGGCAAACAAATTTTCCTCCATTCAATTTTACAAGACAGAGAATAAGAATTTGCCAAATTATTAATGTTTCTCTCCTTAAGTATCTTTTGGAGTATTTGCTTACAAATATTCTCTGTTGTAAGTAATTTCTACTGTAGCATTGCAACAAGAAGAACAAGATACACAAGATGTAACCACAAGCTCAGTGCTTGTATTCTCCAAATATTTGTGTAAAGCACTTTTCATTCTCTCAAAATTTGTTGAAACCTCTCATCTCTGCCTCAGCATCATACTTAACTAAAGTGAAATATGAGAATGTAGTTATTCTCACTGTTTGTACACATGAAGCCCACTAACACAGGTACTCTGCTTAAGTCCTCAGTGCTATGTAGTATACCGATCCTACTTAACGAATTGTTCATTAATATTTCACAGGAAGGTAAGAGTGAGCCACTTCTATCAGAGGTCCTTGCTTTTTTCTGCACTCAGCCTTTTTACACTCTGTCTTTTCAGAATGAATCTGACTCATTATTCAGGGTGTTGTATTTTCACATTCACCTACGGCTGCTCCAGGTCTAACCGATGTTTCTAACCATTTTGTTCCCATAGTGGCATGATGGGCTGATCTCTCTCTCTCTCTTCCTCCCCCTCTCCCTCCTTCCCCCCTTCTCCCTCTCTCTCTGTCTCTCTCTCTCCCTCCCTCCCCCTTGTCCCTCTCTCTCTCTGTCTCTCTCTCTCTCTCCCTCCCCCCTTCTCCCTCTCTCTCTCTCTCTCTGGATAGGTTGGTCCACTACAAATGCCCTCCTATTTGTTTTTCTATCCAGAGTTCCTACCAAAAACAGTTCATGGCACCGGGAAGAACTTGGTCAAGGTGAACTGGATAAGTGAAATGACAAATGAATGAGGACGAGGGACCCCTGAGAGATATGTTTTTCTAAATCATGGGGATGGTGTCAGGGAAGAGCAAAGAGGGTGGGTGCTTTGTGCGTATCATGAGGGTTTGTGGGCATGGGAAGTGCTAAGCCCAAGCATAGCACTGACCCTAGCCTTACAGATGAAGTCCTCTCCCTATGTCCTCCAAAGTGGGAGCACTCTGGGTCCATCTTCTTGTGGGTAAGAGAACACATATTGCTTCCATTTTAATTTAGCAGCACTTCCAGGGATCACTCACACTTTTGTGGATAAGAATTCCCTGAAAATTCACAGAATAATGAAGCCTGTGTCATGGAATCAGAAATCTGTAATAATATACACTTGTGATATGTAATGAAATATGGCAAATGAGCTACATGACATTATCTGCCATTCCTCTGAAATCCTTTTAAAAATACAGGCAAACAAACTATGAGCCAAGTGTAAACAACATCAGTTTGAAGACCGTGCTTAAACATCTCGCTTCAAGAGAAGCGACTGGCAGATAATTAAGTAGCTAGTTCAGCAGAGGAAAGGAAATTAAAAATAGTGACCACCAAGGGAGCTGGTGGGCAGCTGACATCACAGACTCACAAATAACGGCACTGAGAACATCTGAAATACATATGAATGTGATTCCAGAGAGCCTTTGTGTCATAAAATGATCATCTGGATATTTTACTTCTCTGTTCAATTTTATACTTTCACAGAGAAAGATTATCCAATTGCCCCCAAACGTTTCCTGCTTAGTTAACATAATACAAGTAGGATATCTCTAATCCAAAACTTCAAAATCCTTTTTCTGCATAATACCATAAGCAGAAAACTTTACACCTGACCTCAGGCAATAGCCATGCTATATATAAAAACATAAGTGAATTTAGTATTGAGACTTAGGTCTTATTCCCATGACATCTTATTAGATATGTGGAAATATTCAAAAATCTAAAGTCTGGATCAGCCTGCATTTAGAGTTCCAAAGATCACCCTCACAAGTTACTTGGTTTTTCCAGCATTTCTTCTGGGGACAATTTCTTGCTGTCTTATCCTCCAGCAATTACTCAGAGGTCAGCAGGTAGGTGTAGGAGGCAGCACAGAAGTTTGCAGGTGTCTTATCTCCTCTGTAACTGTTGGGTGGGGTTTAGTCCTCAGGGCAAACTCAGAGCCAGGACATGGGACTCCCAACCTAGCTCCCTACAGTCTGGTTTCCATCTAAAATGTCCCCTCAGGTTCTCACGTGTTCAAGGGTGGGGCTTCTGGAGGGTGATAGGATGGGGGAGGGCCCTGCTTTAACCCACTGTGTCACTGAGGGTGTGGCCTGGAAGACTGTGTCTCCCTCCTGGATTCTCCTCTCTCTTTCTCTGCGTCCTGGACACCATTGCATGAGCACCTTTCCTCCTCTAGATCCCTCTGGCATGGTGTTTCTGTCTTGGACCCAACTCATCGTGAATTTTTGTGAACACGAGCCAAAACAAGCCTCTCCGACTTTAAATTGTGAGTGGCAGATATTGTGTCTCAGTAGCAAGAAAAGTGAAGCAGACACAGCCCCCCCCCTTCCTGGCCCCATGGGACTAGAGTACTGAACGATGGTACTTCCTACCCTGGAAGAAGTGTTTATCATCAAAGAACTCCAACCTAAGCCTGCTAACCTGAGTCTTCCTCTGGCAGGTGAGCTTGTCCTGTTGGGGGAAGGGCCCTACCCTACCTAGGATAGAGTAGGCAGCCTCAATTACTAACAGAATCTTGGTTAGTTATGAACCCCTAAAATACCTTTTTCTGGACTCCCTTCTTTACTAAAACCAATGTTTATTCATGTATGGCTGTATAGCTAAGGTACCCATTCTTGACTATGTGTCCACAAATTGTTTGGACATTGCCTTTTTGGGCTGTTTTTCATCATAACTCATATGCAAACAACAAAGAATTTCATGATAAAATGACTCAATCTTACTTCTTTATGCTTTGAACTTGACTTTCTCTTTGGTCTCTGTAGAGGCCTCTCTATGGAGACCCAGCTCATGAAAGCACCAGCAGGTAAGGGACCTTTTTTAGGTGAGTGTCAGCCTGCTGGGAAGCGGTGGACCCAAGGGAGATTTTCATGAGTGAAGTTCCACCATTAAAGAATGTGTATATGCAAGGCTTCATCAACAACAGCAGGCAGCATGGAGCAGAGCAGAGAGTGCAGAAGCACAAGAGAACCACCATGTCTTTATTGTGTAATTCTTATATAGGCTGTTATATTCATATTCTTACATAGTGCTATAACCAGCACACATGTGTTGATCTGTGCTAAGTTATGGTATTTACATAACTGTGTCTCACTGTACACCTCTGCTAGAAAAGTGAGATCGCATCTTCAAGTGTTCTTAGACACTCCTGAGCTTTGAAGCAGTCTGACTGGTTCTCTACAGTGAGCCTCACTGATCAGCTCAAGGTTGAGAAGTGCAGGATTAAGTACTCGCTGGAAATGAGAAAGACCTCTCATAGTTTCTCCTGACCCCATTATACTAATGTTGACTGCTCTTCCAGCCCATCTGAAAGTCAAAGCACTTGAGCCCTTCAATGTCTGATTGGAAAGAAGTTCTGGTGTTAAGACAATTGGTGTGAAAAGAAAAAAGAAGCTCCGATTATTTGCTTCAAGAAGTCCTCAAAGTACTAAACACAAGCAAGTACATTTCTACATCCAATGAGCAAGGTCAGAAGCTAAGGAGTTCTATCTACCACACCTAAACCCCACCCACACTCACTGTAGCATTGTAGAGGCAGAAATCTTTATCCCTTGAGGCATCCAGTAGGGGTAGAGAAGGGTCCACCCATTGGCCTAGCAAATGGCAAGGCTCTGATGCGCCTTTCCCTAAGACCACTGAATAATGAGCATTTTCCATTGTTTTGACTGATTAAGAAAGTAGTAATGATTTGTTAAATTGTATGTGTTATCTTGGCTAGGCTGTTTTATCAAGTAACAGTCTAACTGTTGCTATGAGGCACCTTGTAGTGGTGATTAACATAGACACTTCCAGTAAAGATAACCATTGTGCTATAATGTGAGTGGGCTGAGCTACCAGATGAAGACCTTAAAGGGGAAAACTGAATTTCCAAGGAAGAGAAACCTTAGCTGGTAACTATTTGGCCAATTGTCCTTCACATTTTAGATCCAAGTCCTCTTATTTGACTTTCTAGCCTTCTGGTCATTTCTATCGATATGAGGCATGTCCATCTCTGTGACCACATGAACCAATTGCTTAAACCAAATTTCTTAACACAGATATCCTATCAGATCAGTTTCTCTAAGGAGTCCTGTCTGAGACACTTGGAAAAACACAAAGATGTAAAACCATGGGGAAATGGAATGTCTCATTGCGGACAGTGATACAGGGACTCTGAGAAAGCCTTCCTTCTCCTGGGGATTTAGATGCCATCTTGTCCATTGGCCAGCATAGCTGGCAGCCAAAAAGGAACAGTTTGCTGAATATGCAGCAACTTCAGTAATTTTTCTCCTTGACACATGCTTTTAGGATTCCTAAAGGAAAGCTGTCTGGGAAACAATTGACCAATGACCAAATCCTCCTTGATTTAAAGTGTAGATGGGGCTAGTCAACTTCAATAGAGTCTATGAGGGAAAGCTAATTTAAATCCCAGGCTTCAGACAAAATGGTGAAAATGACAGCATCTAGTATATCTAATGCTGTGTAAATGCCTTAAGCTAGCAGTCCCCAGTGTGCTTTAACACCAGGGATCAATTTCACAAAAGATAATTTTTCCACGGAGCAGGAGGAGGAGGATGATTTCGGGATGATGCAAGTACATTGCATTTATTCTGTATTTTACTTCTATTATTATTACACTGTAATGTGTAATAAAATAATTATACAACTTACCATAATGCAGAATCAGTTGTAGCCCTGAGCTTGTTTTCCTGCAACTGGACAGTTCCATGAGGGGATGATGGGAAACAGGGACAGCTGAAGAGTGTTGCTTATGTCCAGGCTACTCCGTTATGCCATTTTAGTTGCTGTCACTGAAAGGAAACCTGCTTCACAGAGAGGATTTTGGAAATGGAAGTGAGTTTTTGAGTGTTTGTGGCAATCTCAGCATATTCTGTCTGGATTTTAATCTAGAGTTTATAGAGAAATGAAGTTGTCTCAAACACACTTTTTGGGCCACTATGTCATGCTTTTAAGGCCACTATTTTACTGAAAAATAGTTCACACAAAAGCAAACATTGTTGCCTTGCTAACAACGATAGATGTATCAGCCTAGCTTGTGTGCCCTGGTGACTCGTTAATCCTCTCTAATAATTGTGCCTCAATATTCTCTGCTATTTCAACTTAACTAGCTATGGTGCTAGCCAAGAGGAACATATGCTACTTTTTGAAATGTAGCCTCGACTAAAAGTTTATGCCAATTGTTCTTACAGCATGCAGGATCAACTTTTCATCAATAGTAAATGGCTTTGTAGATTTAGCAGTGCAGTTAGCAGAAGTTGATACTTTCAGTGCAGATATACTTGATGAAGTCAGTTATGGGCTCATGTGTGTATAAGAATCTGATGCTGCTGTTGATCTGACAAGAGGTGACACTTTGATAATTGGTTCAGTTCTTTGGGTTCATTTTATTTTCTTTTGAAAAACTTCAGTTTTGTCTTCTAATATACAGTGCTTGATCTCCATAGATGCTGAGTTCCAGTTCTTAAGGTTCAGTGGCTCCCCTGGATAGCTGTTTGCCACATATTATATACGCAAAGCAGGCTTGGAGAATGTCAATCACCTATTGCAATAAACGCATCACTTAGATAAAACTCTTGGTATTTTCTTTTAAGTGCAACTTTCTCTTTGGGCTGGCTTAAAGTCTTCTGCTGTCTCATCATTGGGTCTTTTCCTTTTCGAAAGAAGCTCTGCAGTAACATTTGTTTTTTTCTCACTTAGGCCGTGGTTAGCATGCACATTTACAAAAATTGAGACAAGTGCATAGTGCAGGAAAGAGGCAATGGAAGTTGTAAATAAAATAATGGGTGAGCCATGCATGGACTAAAACAAGTGTCAACTCTGACTTACAGCCCGCTATCAGATGTAGCCACACAAATAAAATACATCAACTCATTTTGCAAGTGGCCCTTGCATATGCAGTTCATAGTTGGGCTCATGTGTGTATGAGAATCTGATGCTCATGCTGATCTGACAAGAGGTGATGCTCAGATAGTAATGCAGGTAATGAGCAGCTGTTATAAATACAGCTTTCCTACTGCTATGCAGTCCAGTTTCTAGTAGGCCATGAATTAATACGGATCCTTAGCCTGGGAATTGGGAATCCCAGATCTAGAAGAGAAACCTTCAGCAATACTATTTCAGAATTTTAATCAGAGAGACTAAAGAAATAGCCAGTGAGATTTCTTCATTGAAGAAAACAACAGAAGAATTATTTGGGGAAAATAATGGGTATTAGGTAAATTATACAATTAAAATAATGCGACCAGTTGACCTACTTATCTCTTGGACCACATCCAAGATTTTTCTTTTTTTTTTTTTTTTTTTTTTGTGGTACTGAGGATCAAACTCAGGACCCTGCGCTTGCTAGGCAAGCGCTTATTCCACTGAGCTATATCCCCAGCCCCAAGATTTTTCTTGATCCTGGTGGTACTCGTGATTATGAGATGTGTTCTACAATTTTCAAATTAAAAGTAACCACTGCATGAAGAAACCTTGAAAACTATCATTAATAAGAAAGATGATATAGCAATTCTAAAAATTACATGCCCCCTGCATGTGATTTTTGCTTTTGTTTGCTTCTTTACTTGATTACATTAAGATCATGTATCATAATTTAACAGTCTATCTCTTCAGTCCCTACTACTTCAGACTAAAAAAGATTGAAAAGAAAATACATATTTGATTACAACTTTTTTTAGGGCTGGGCATCAAATCAAGGACCTCGAACATATTAGGCACACATTCTACCACTGAACTACACCCTCTTCCTGTCCTCATTGTAAGATCTTTAAAGAGCAGACCGGTCACATCCTACTGACTTCATGCTTAAAATAAATGGGACTCTTCTTCCCAGGCTGGTGGATTAGAAATTTCACTCTCAGTGTTAGCATTCTATAGTTAGCTCCACTATGAAACACTTTTAGAGTTAAAAGGATATGACCCCATTACAATCTGAAATAAGCTCTAGAACAAAGCAGCACAAAATGAATCAGGCTGAATATACTATTTCTGGGTGGAACTCATTAGCAATGTTTTATGTTTTCCTCTGTGACATTTACACATCTATTTGAGGAATACTTAATAAAAGAGATTTATCTTTCTTCATCTACAGTGCCCACTTATACGCTGACCCTAACACGATGGCACAGAACGTGAACTTAGTTTACAGTCATCGTGAAAGAAAGTAAGAGGTGGCGCGCCATCAACGGTGTTAAACAGTTAGGCCCTACTAGGGTAGACTGCACTGTTTTCTCAGTGTTGTTATTGTTCTAATGGCTACACTCCAGGAAGCAAGGGAAGTCTCTAAAGACAAAACATTCCTTTAGAAAACCTTTGTGCTGAAATCAGAATAGAGATCCATAAGCTTCAACAAAGACTCCAGCATGCAAATCTCTCCCTAGGAGTATCTCTTTTGTAGGCTCAGGGTACCCACTGAGGAAGATCAAACAAATATGAGTTCACAAGGACCAAATTCACAAAGAAACTAAGACCACAAGCATTTGTTTAAAACAAACAAAAACAACATATCAAGATCTCTTCTTTATGAGAATCTTGAAGAGTAAAATCACCAGACAGATATAAATTAGAAAATAAGTATAGAATCACAAAAACAAGAAAACAGCCAACAAGTATAAAAATGACCAAAACAAGTTTTAGTAAAAATACAGCTAAAGTAAAGAAGTTTTTGTAATTTTCATAAGTGCAACCAGGAAAGCCTGTATCAACAGAGCAAGCTCAGTTTACTCACTCGTGCCAAGAAGGGCAAAAGGATATCAACGGCATTTTGAGAAACAAAGCCAAAGGGAAATTTCTGTAGTACTCAGGTTATCTTCAGGATGGATTTTCAACAGGAGGTACCAAGTAAAGTTTGGATAAAGTAGTGAAGTGGCAGTTCTTTCAGTTGGTTGGGGACACAGAAAAAGACACAAGAAGCATTTTTCCAGCTAGTTGTTTTCAGTGGAGCATCTTGGTCATATTTTCCCAGAGCAGTTGAGCAGGTTCTCACTTTATAAATTTCCATTTCTTAGGTAATTAAATCTTTTGTCTTGAAATTCACTACGTAGATTGTTCAAAAGATGACACTAGGCAAACATCAGAATTAATGAATTGGGGTACAAATTTCCCAAAAGTAATCTTAACTAGAATGCAATGAGGGGAGTAAAGAACTGCAAAAAATGAAACTGAAAGTAATGTGAAAGACAAAGAAATTAGCTCAGGTCATAATCCCAGAAGGGGATACAATCTAAAGATATGGCTAAGTTTTCTAGGAGTGATGAAAGATTCAAATCCTAAGATATAGGAAACACAACATATCAAGATAAATAATCAAAATTTCACATTTAAATTTGATACAGTGAACAAGCTAAAGCAAAAGTGTCCAGACATTGATGAGAAAGACGAAGCAAGACCAGGTGATTTTACAGCAGCAAAAAAGAAAGCTCAATAACAGGGAAAAGCTACCCACTGAGAATACAGAGGAAAATAAATTTAGTGCCAATCTTAAGTACTTAACAAAATTACCTTTCAAGAACAAATGTAAGATAGAAATATATGCAGATAAACAGAAAGTAAAAGAATTTATCTTTTTCTTTTTTTATTTTAGAAACATAAAAGTACAAAAACATATTGACAAACAGACACCAATTATCATAGAAAATAGTACAATCACAACTAATCTATAGACAAGGTGATATGGTCTCAACAGTGGTTATTGCTTTATCCATTGATTTCTTCGAATTGTAAATGTATGGACCCATATACAGACATGCAAATTTAGTCAGACAGTTAATCCTCTCAACAACAGAAAAAAAACACAAACACCAAAAATCCAAAGACAAGAAACAAAACAGGCATACATCAACAACAGCAACAACATCAACAACAACAAGAACAAAAAAACACCGCTTGTTGCTGCTTTACATATTGATATCTTCGAAGTGTGTGTTCAGGATAACACATACAGATATACACGATTAATCTAATATCCTGTCATCGATTATTGCTTAGCATTAAGTGATATAATACAATAGTAGAACCATGTTAGCCCTCCTACATATATGTATATTCATATATATTCCTATATACATACATACATTTTTGTCTTTTT
>PVLD010015592.1:23563-39126 GCA_004027595.1 Dinomys branickii | reverse complement strand
AAGAACATAGAAGGGAATTAGCTCTGGATGCTGTCCTACATAATGTTACCTTCACATGTTACTCAGTTACACAGATGATGGCCCATTTGATCATTCAATTTTCTCCTCCCTCATCTCCGTTGCCCTACCACTCAATCAGTCATCTTCCCTGTGATAATAACTGTATTCCTGGGTTTATCTATAACCCTGGACTCTCGCCTTGGGAAGAGATACAGCTACCTCAGACTATACTATAACATACATGGGGGTATACAAACTGCCATGGTCGGAGGTAGAAAAGCACCTACGCTCACAGTGGACCACCCGGCTCCGCCCCGTCACCATGCTATGAGTGGGGGCGGATCCAGTCCGTGGGGCACCCTCAGCGTGGCCCACAGCAGAGCAGCCGCGGGGCCCTCGGTGGAGCAGCCGTGGGGCCCACAGCAGAGCAGCCGTGAGGCACGTGCCCCCGTCAGGGTGCCCGTGGTGACCCATTTGGCTCTGTTGCATTGCCTCGACGCCAGAGGCCCTTTCTTCTCCTCCTTCCTCCTCCTGATCTCCAGTATTACCGTTCCCCACCCCTTGCAGCTGGGCATTGGACGAACTTACGATGCTTGGTATAAGGGCTTGAAATCTCCCCAGCCCATTCTCACTGTGTTAGTTCAGGGTATGAACTGAGTTTAAAGATTAGTTCTAGAACAGAGTTGGAGGATTTTCTCGGGTCTGCTGTATAGAGTATGTTGTTGTTTTTCAGACTCCCGGTCTGCTGCTTTTCATCTAATTTGTTGCTGTGGGTTCATGCAAGGTTCATATGTGCAAGCTGTAAGGAGACCCTCTTGGTGCCCACATTAATAGTTTGGGGTGAGTTCTGAAGACCATGGATTTGTCCCATTGTTGCCAGGAACAGGTGGTGCTTGCTCAAGCCACTGAGACTCAAGGTGCTCCCAGAGAGAGTTCAGGGTGGGAGCTGAGTCCCGGCAACCCAACTCGTGCTTCCTGCCTGATGTTGGAGTGAGAAGGGCGTGGAGCCACGCAATCCACCTCCATCTGCATCTCCCTCCTGTCGCGGTGCTGGAGCCCCCGTCTGCTCCTCGGCCGGATCCCTGGGAGCAGCTGCAGCTCACTGCCGAGGTTCCCTGCTGCTCTCCACCAGTAGCCACTCACCCAGCAGAGAGGCAGAGGGTCACCACCTTGAGGCAGGCGCAGAGCCGGGCGTGGTGGGCTGTGTACTAGTTGCATTGATTCTCTCCAGGTGCTGATTAGGAAGGTTGCTGCAGGGTGGGGACCCTGCCCCAGTAGCTGTCGCAACCTCTCATTCTCACACTGGGTTTGACAACTGCTACCGACCGCCATTGCCTCCTTTCCTGGCTGCGCCCTCCTCTCTCCAGCCCTGGACCAGCTCTCGGAACTCTGCTCTCCCCTGGCCGAGTTGGGAGGCTTCTGTGAGCGTGGGCCTCTGAAGCTGCAGCTGCGAATGCCGGAACGAGGGCGCGGGCCAGGGGTGTGCTTGAAGCGGTGACTTCCTCCTTCTCCTCTCCCCCTGACTGTGCCAGGGGGATCTCTGATCCTTTCCTCCAGCAGAGGTTTTGCTTAGTCTTTCTGAGGGCTTCAATTCCCATTTCAGATCCTTCCTGAGTTCAGGATACCCACCTCTTTCCCTTCTGTCCTTCACATGTTGCTATATTCCTATATTCCTTTGTCTGAGTAGCATTCCTCTGGGAGGTTCTCTCTCCGCTGCCTACCCAGTCGCCATGTTGAAGTCCTCTCGTAAAATTTATTTAGTTATTTGTTACTTTCTAGTGAATTGACCATTACATTTCTAAAGTTCTGAAATGGCCAACAGACCATAGAAAGATACCACTTTAGGTTCCTGCTTGAAATCAACAGCTACAGAAAACTGCTGGCCTTGATCAGGGTCATTTGGTTTCTTTTCTTGCTGCTGAGACAAAATACCTGACACCCAAGGTTCAAGCAGGAAAGGTTTATTTTGGCTCACAGTTTGAAGAGGTTTCAGTTCCTAGTTGGCCGGCTCCAAGGCAGGGTGGCAGGGCAGCGGGGCAGCACAGCAGCAAAGAAGTGAAGGAGCAGCATCCTCTTTCTGCCCCTTGTGTTCTACCCAGGCTACATGCCTTAGGGTGAGCAACACCCACACCAGAGTGGGCTTTCCCCTTATCCACACCCAGCACTATGCCGAGCCAATCAGCGGACCAATTTAGTAATCACATACCCTGATCTCAGTGTCGCACACTCTAAATCCAGTTATGCCCCACCTATGACTACATGAGGCTTTGAAGTGACATCTAGACACAAACCATACCACCAAAGTAGCAGTCTCCTCTCTCTAAAAATTCTGGGGCCAGATCCTTTGCAGCCATTAAAATAAAATGATTATGAAATTCTTCATATGGACGACACAACAATAAGGACCAAAGTTTGTGTGAAGGACAGTCACAGAGCCATCTTTTAAGGACCTCCAATCACTGAATACATTATATCTAATCATTACTACCAAGAGACAATGAAAAACAATATTAACCTGAAAAAACTAGAGCCTCTAAGAATATTGAAATTAAAATAGTTTTTATTCCTTGAGTTTTCTGATTGCAAAATTTGTAATAAATTAATTTAAAACAGCTGTTAATTCTGGAAGCCGACTACTCACAATCAGTTCTTTTTTTTTTTTTTTTTTGTGGTACTGGGGATCGAACTCAGGACCCTGCACTTGCTAAATCAGTCCTTAATTCTATAATTTACTTTGGCAAGTTTATTACCAGCTTGTTCATGGCAACAGTAAGACTTTCCTCACTAGGTACATAGTGTAGAAACCCAATGAGCTGTACGTATAAAAAGCATTTAGAAGCTGCCTAGCACACAGTAAGGCTTTAGCAAATGCATCTTGTTATCATTTCTCATTGTCTGTGGTCCCCTGCTAAGCATATGCGTCAAATGATGGTTAGAAGTCTGAAAAGCCTCGGTTTCCTAGAAGTGGCTCCAAGTTAGTTATGTAGAAGAACTGCCAGATGCTTTCAAGGATTTAATTGTGGCCAATTTAATTTATTGCTACTAAAACTTGCTGATTTTTAAAGAATTTTAAAATACCATAATGTTGCAGGAGCCTGCAAAATTCTTCTGGGGTATGTGAGTGGGTGTGTACCTAAGCTCAGTGCGCCACGTGAGTTAATTATTTACTATGCCTTCTGGAATCGATAAACAATTCTTTTTCTTTGTAGTAATACACAGCTATCGCTACTCAGATTAGATAGTTGTGAGATGTATTATCAGTAACCTAGTTGATATTTGTAAGTTTTCATTTAACAAGACAATGAAAAAATCCACCCCTTTCCAAATTTATTTCGAAGCTTGTATAGATACATTTCCCTTCTTGTGTAAAATGCATGAAAAATAACACTGAGAGAACAGTCTATGATTTTGAAAGTGCTCGACCTCATTTACGCACATAGCAGTTGAGAGATACCTGAATCCGAAGTACTAGCTCATTCAGTGAGTCATGTGGCGTTAGTCAAATCAACCTCTGATCACACGGAAAACAGGAATAACAGCGCTACATCACTGACGTTCTACAGATGCAAACTGCTCTATATGAAGTGCTAGCACGGGTTCTGGTATAGAAGTACTCAATTACTGCTGTTCTGATTGCTGTTCAATGCCGCCGCCGCCGCCGCCGCCGCCGCGGCTGAGTTCCTTCAGGTCTGCCACACGTCATTATTTTCATTTTCAGATGCACCTGGATTCTGTCTTGTCTTTAGCCACTCCCTAGCACAGTGCAAAATTTCTGCTATTCCTTCCTTACACTAATTTAGTGAAATTAGTGAATCTTATCATTTACTGAGTACTAAGCACACCGGGTGCTTTCATAGACGTGCTTTTATGGAACCCTAGCCACAGTTTGATTTTTTAAAAAGTGATAAATTTCACAGGCGTTTTATTTTTGCCTCAGAGATTAGTGACTTTTCCTTCAGTCACTCAACCAGCAGATGGCAGAGCTGGAGTTCTAGTGCCTGTATTGCTTTTCTTCTTTACTGGGGGGGCGCGGGGAAACCGAAAGAAAACTACTTACAATTCTAGTCAACGTTTTTAACTCCAGGAGGGTTGCAGGAGGCGATATTACTGCCTTCCTAAGTGTAACCCAAACTCCTAGCTCTGTTTCTTTGCTGTTAAGTCCAAGCTATTTCTTCTTGGAAACTATGCTGAAATTATAGATCGAAAAGTAAATTTTTGATTTTAATAGTTTTAACGTGAAACAGGCCATTTTAAAATGAATCTCTCAAGTGAGGAAAAAAAGAACATCCGAAGTATAAAAAAAAAGTCATACAAAGATACTGCAACTTTTCTTTTCCTGTTTCAACAGATACGTTATTTCAGCACCGAAAGTATTCCGAGTTGGAGCATCTGAAAATATTGTGATTCAAGTTTATGGATACACCGAAGCATTTGATGTGACAATCGCTCTCAAAAGCTATCCTGATAAAAGATCTAGTTACTCTTCAGGTTATGTTAATTTATCCCCAGAAAATAAATTTCAAAACTCTGCCTTCTTAACAGTATGTATTTATCCTTTACTTTCTTTATCTGTGTGAAGTATTTTTGACATAAACGTAAATATTTGAATACTGACAATGTAGAGATTTCAGCATTTGTACCACTGGCACTGTGTGATTAGATGTGTATCAGTTGTGAATAATAATATGACTGAAACAGAAAATTCTAAATAGAATTGTTTCTTCTTTTTGAACGACCCATGTAAATGTTCACATTCTTCCTCCTGGAAAATAGAATTGTACTAATGGGAAAACATGTGGATATGACTTAAAAATGCTTCTTTTCTATGAAAATTATTAGCAGAATAGAGAAATATGAATACGAAGGTTGATCTGTGGTACAGCATTGCAAAAATTCATGGGTGCTATTGAGTGTTTATTTAGACTCAAATATTCTACAGTTATACTTTCTAAAGCTAATAAAATTATTAACTGCTAAAGTAAGTACTTCTCACTGCATCCGCTAATAGAATAACTTTGAGCAAATCACTTCTATGAACATACTATATTTATATTATGCATCAGTTAGAGACATGCTTGCAACGGATTTATTACAAATTCTGACACTTAATGGAGAATAAGAAAAATTAGAGAATATCACACTTGAGCAGGGTTTGGGGTTCCTTTAGACCAGTGCTTCTCTAAAGTGAATTCTTTATAAAAGAAATTAAAAATTGAAATTGTATAGAGCTTACAATTAAAACTATATTGAGCTTTAAAATATTTGGAATTTATTGTGTAAACTTACTTTTACTTTAACTGTGTAAAGGTAACAAGCATAAGATTATACCTAATTTTAGGTTTGTGTATGTTTTAGTCACATGGTGAATGATTTTTTAGTATATTATAAATAATAAACTATAAACATGCAGAGCCTGGCTTTCATCCTTTACAAGTGATATGTATATTACCCATGTTTGAAAACATTGACCTAAATATATTCTAACCAAACATAGGAACTTTTTCATTAATGTTTTTATGGTAAATATCCTTGTCTCTTAACAAATACTTCCACTGATTAGGCTTATGAAGAATTAAATTTCATTGCCCAACAGTGTTATTTCCAGTAGACACTCATTTATCTGATAGGATGCAAGATGAGCCACTAAACTTGAGTGGCTGTTTACCTTTAAATTTATATCAATCCAATGTATCTAAAAGCAAAAATTTTGTTCCTCGGTCATGCTAGCCATATTTCAAGTGCTCAAAGCCACACGTGACTGGTGGCTATCCTTGCCTGGCATAGATAAGAGCCTTTCCGTCATAACAAAGTCCCACCGAACAGTGCCTCGATGGTTAACTAAAAAGTAGATGAAGGTGAGGGGAATCACACACATTAATGCATCGCTTAAGCTTTCAATTTTATCCTAACATCATAAAGTGTCTTTCTTTGCCAATTATTTGCTATCAGGCCGCAGTCTTTTCTTTAAGTGTAAGCCCACTGAGTAGAGTGTCAAACCTTCTTGATTAGACATTGCACTTGTAACAAATCAGCTTTACTCTATAGCTTCTGTCTTAAAAGGTGGAGAAAGAATTTAAAGACAGCAATAGAAAGCAACCTGAGTGCAGAATAAAGATGAATTTTTTACTGTTTTACTGTTTTCTAAATTTCTACAGTAAGGTCATACACCTAATTCTACAACAGTTGGTTTTAACTGTTATCCCATATTTCCAAAGCCTCAATTTTCATAAGAACAAGTTTCTTCCTTTTCTCACATATTATATATTAAATTCACACGTCATTGGACATAAAGGGGACTTTTGCAGTTATGTACACAACTTGGAAAGTGTGTGTCCACCCAATGAAAGCAGAAGTGTGTAATGTAATACTAAGTGTCCAAGACAACACTCAGGATGTTGGACAGAGGGAATGGATAGTGTGGGTTAATCCGCTGACTGATTAACTGAAGGCTTCATATGAGCTTCTGCAGTAGTAGTTTTATTAGTGTGTGTACAAATTAGGGACCATAGAACCAAGAAGACTTTCAATTGCTCAAAGCTAAGTTTTGTTTAAAATAATACACACTGAAGGGCTGTGGACAAAATTAATTTACCCTCCTGCCTCCTGTACCACTCAATAGGCTCATTTTTATTCTAATGAGATTAACACGGTTTCTGGAAAGTTAACGTTTTATGACTTTAGAATTATTATACTCTTTCTCATCAATGTTTTCTTTTACAGATACAACCTAAACAATTGTCTGGAGGACAAAACTCCATTTCACATGTGTATTTGGAAGTTGTATCAAAGCACTTTTCAAAATCAAAAAAAATGCCAATAACATATGAGAATGGATTTCTCTTCATTCACACAGACAAACCTATTTACACTCCACACCAGTCAGGTAGAGTATAAAACGTTTTTTTTCTAGCAGGGCTGTAGGGAAACGGACACCCTATTTAGAGCTTTTTAATACCTGGAATTGTATGGAGACCTTGTTCAAAATGTTTTCAACTCCTAAGAAATTTTATACTTTCCAATAGCATTTTAAATTTATAGAGAAATTGCTAGATTGCAAAACCTAGCACTACTAAGACCACTCCACTACACTAAGAGCACTATATTATCTGCACAATCAATTACTCCCCAGTAGGAGAAAAGCTTTTTAAAAAGTGTAAAATGTTTTTAGGACTTGTTTATGGAACAGTTGAAGACAATTGTGTATGCAGTTTTGACAATGGCAAAATCATTTATTATAAACCATGTTCATGAAAAAGTTCACTGACTCTGGAGATAACTCCTAAACCAGAAAAACAAATCCAATCCAGTGGGGTTAAATATTTCAGCAGAGAATAAACTAGGTGAAAGAAATTTACAAATACTAATTTTCAAAGGGCACCTGCCAAGGAAAGTGTATCACTTTACTATTTTTCTGTTAGAAATGAAAAGGTCAGTGATTGAGGAATGCCTGGATTTATAAAGTGTGACCAAAACACATGGTGAATGTTTAAATTTTTAAAAAGTTTATTATGGTAAAAGAAAAGTTGCAATTACTTCCCCTCAGAATACCCTCCCACACTTCGAACACACTTATCCCATCATCCTTCCCATCTCCTGAAGCAGTTCTGAAAATCCCCTTCACGAGTGTCTTTATGAGAAGTGATAAAAAAACACTAATACCACGAGTGCTGCTGCAGCGTACCATCCAACAGAAAGGCTGCTAATAAAAACATTATACTGTGTCCTCACCCACCTTTTGTCACAAGATCTGGCACCTTGTGACTTCTGGCCCAAAGTCATAACGAGCAGAAAAGATACATGTTTTGAATCCACTTGGGACGTTGAAGCAGCATTTAGCAAACTAAAGACACTCATGAAAGAAGACCTCCCAAACTGCTTCAGAAAGCAGCAAGAAGGATGGGATAAGTTTGTTTAAAGCAAGGAAGAAGCGCGCATGGTGGCAAGCCGGGCACACCTGTAATCCTAGCACTTGGGAGGCTGAGGCAGGAGGATTGTTGCAAGTTCAAGACGAGCCTGGGCTACAAAATGAGCTCTCAGCTGGGCTACACAGCAAGACTCTGTCTCAAAAAGACAAGAAAGAAAGAAAGAAAGAAAGGAAGGAAGGAAGGAAGGAAGGAAGGAAGGAAGGAAGGAAGGAAGGAAGGAAGGAAGAAAGAAAGAAAGAAAGAAAGAAAGAAAGAAAGAAAGAAAGAAAGAAAGAAAGAAAGAAAGAAAGAAAGAAAGAAAGAAAGAAGAAAGAAAGAAAGTATTTTCAGGGGGGTTAATGGCAGTAAGTTTTTTACTATGATAAATTTTTTTTGTCTATTTGGGACAGAGTCTCGCTATGCAGTTCAGGCTTGACTTGAGCTCACTTTCTAGCCCAGGCTGGCCTCCAGCTCTCAAGGATCCTCCTGCCTCAGCCTCCCGAGTGCTGGGATCACAGGTCTGTGCCCCACCATGCCCAGCTGTGATAAATTTTTTGAAAATGAACATTCATCATATTTTTAATCACATTTTGTATTCTCAGTGGACTGAAAGACAGAAAAGTGTGAGTGTTGCTCAACGCCTTCATGTGTTTACAGTCTCCAATTCCCTCATCTGTCTTTCTTGCCGGCGCTGTCTTTGAGCACATCAAAGGTGGAATTATGAGAGACCTGTAGGTGAAAGGAGACTTATATTTCATTAATTTATTTCAGTTGAGGAAGGACAGAGAGAGGGACCAGCTGGTTATGCTGAAAAACTGCACTCAGCGGATCTTTGCTAACTGTTGACTGGTGCTCCTGCCAACAACAGCTAAGCGGTCAGAACTCTCCAGTTAGCACCTCAGCAGCAGCTGCTGTTAGTCAGCTCAGGAGGGAAGGCTGACAGGCCGTGGGAGCCTGAGACCTTTCCTAGTTGTCAGTGCTCTCCTTCAGGGCTTCCCCACTATTACTTACCAGGACTTTAAGACGATGAGGCACCCTCCTCTGTTCTAACAGCAGCAGAAAATCAGAGGACTTCCTTTGAATACTGGTGGCACATCCGTGAGAAGCAGACTCTGGAACCAGAATACCTAGGTTCAAATCCCAGCCTGGGCTTAGCTCTATGACCCCACATGAATTAGACCCTCAGAGCCCCACTTTCCTCATTTGTAAAATATAATAATATAATTTCTCTCCTAGAATTGTGAAATTAAGTGAACTTATATATATAGATATAGATGATATAGATATATAAATATAGATATATGGGCTTAAAATAATGCCTGGCACGTAGTAAGTACTAGGATAGTATTTTCCATTACTACTTAATCTATGGAATGGTGCAAAGCCTTTTTTTTTTTACACAAAAGAAAAGAAGCTACTGAAAAGTAACTTCTAAAAATTGATGTCAGGTATAGTGGCGCACATCTGTAATCCTAGCACTCAGGAGACTGAAGCAGGAGGATTGCCATGAGTTTGTGACCAGCCTGGGACACATAATGAGTTCAAGGCCAGCCTGAACTACATAGCAAGATCCTATCTCAAAAAAAAAAAATTGATGAAGTCTTACTCTTCACAGTTCTAATGTATTAATACATTTAATCCGCGGCCTTGAGGGATTTTTAGTGTATCCATCTTTAGGATAAAGGTTTAAGTGTCCAAGGCTTTATAGGATGAAAGATGTTAGACTATGGGTCCAAATACTTCTGGCTTCTTCCCCCACCGCATCACCTACCATGTCCCCCGCGTGGGGACTCAAGCCAAACGGACCCAATTCAGTTGCTTTCTCCACCGTTCCCTCCTCCACACGGAGGCCTGGCAATTGAAGGAGCTGTTCTCTGCCCAGCACTCCCTTCTGCCCTCCTTTGCCTTCTTAACTCATACTCCGCCCTTTATGTGATCGCAGGATTCTTCGGAGCGCAGGTTCTTCCGACCTCACTCGCTTCAGTTCCCCCTCCCCTCCCCCTTCCCCTCTCCGCCCCTCCCTCTCTCCCTCCCCCCTCCTTCTTTTTCTCTCTCTTCTACCCCTATTTCGTGGTAGTGCTAGGGATCCACTGAGCCACAACCCCAACCTCTCTGCCCGGCTCTCAGAAAGCCAGGCAGGTGTCCTCTGCAGCACTTCCCACTCCTGCAGTGTGGCCGACACTTCCGTTTACCCGTCTCCTCCACCGGGTTAAGAAAGCGTCTACTTTCTTTCACTGCCGTATAGCAGCACGTAGCAAGCTTCCCGGGACACGGACGATGTTCAACAATTTCTTTAATTTAATAAGCTCTGTCTTTGGCAGGAAGATTGCGTTCACCTTGCCTTTGATAATCATTGCTTTGGGGACAAGATTAACAATCTTAAACATAGTCTGGGTTAGAAACTTGACAAACACAAGTTACAGAAATAACAATCATCTACCAATTACTTGTATGAGCTGCGTTCCGCAAAAGCGTTGTTTTCTTCGGTTCCCACAATGGCGCTGTGCAAACATTCTACATTGCTACATTCCCGGGTTACCAGTGAGATAACGCAGCTTTAGAAGGATGCAGTATCCAACCCAAGGTCACATGAGAACGTGGAAGAGGCAGGAGGGACACCAAAGTTTTGGGCTCTGGGGCCTGTGCTCTTAACTTTTGCATCACATGGCATGTGGCGCTTCCTCAGTGATGCTCAGGCCGGGACTGGGTGGGTCCAAAAGGCAGGAGGGAAGAGTCAAGGTAGAAGACAGGGGTGAGAGGAGGCAGAGATCTCACTGTGGGAGACGCACGGAGCAGGTGCTTTTATCTGTGGTCGTAGTAAAATCTTTTCTTGAGAGGGGCAAGGCTTTTGTACTAAGGTACATCCCCACTCCTCTTTAAAATTTTTACTTTTTATCTTGAGATAGGGTCTCACTACCATCTGGGTTTGAACTTGTGACCTGCCTGACTCAGCCTCCCAGAGTTCTGGGGTGACAGGTGTGCACCACCACACCTAACTTAAAATTGGATTTGATGTAGCTTCTTTGTGGAGCTTTGTGTCAAATACTGACTCTCTAAAAAGTATTGAAGTTGTGGTGCCACCAGTTCTGTTTTATCATGTGGGCAAAGTTTGGTCATGGAATGATTTGATAATCAACAAAACCTTAGAGAAATTACACTACGTCATGGAAAGTGACTGGATAGGTGTATATCGAATAGTTACAAGCTAAAGCTAAGCAGAAGCTTTGTTTTAAAAAGTAAAGATTTATTAACTGACAGGAAGAAATGGAAGAAAACAGCACTGAGACCTGTCATTTATTCATTTAACAATGAAAGAAAAATCATAGGAAATTGCTCAATACCTATAACAAAACCATACAATTCAAGGCTGCCTTTGGTTGTACCAGCTAATTTGGGGCTTTGTTGGTTTTTGTAAGTGGAAGAGAGTACAAACTCCTGAGTCAAACTCCCAGTTTTCCATCACAATTTTAAACTCTGATGTAAGTCAATATTTTATGCTCCCAAACAAATATCACTATTTTGCTACCGAGAAATTCATGACAAATGATAGCTTAATTACCAAGATAGCAAATTTTGTAGGGTGGATGTCTTTCCAAAAAGTTGTATGTGAGTGTATTTCAACAAAGTAAACTCTAGGGGCTGGGGATATAGCTCAGTGGAATAAGCACTTGCCTAGCAAGCGCAGGGTCCTGAGTTCGATCCCCAGCACAGCAAAAAAAAAAAAAAAAAAAAAGTAAACTCTAAATTGACCAGGAAAAGTACCTCTTTAAAGAAATGTTGGAGAATTCTCTTTACAATAATAGTCACGTATATGTCTACCAACTAATGGTTTCCTCCTTTATAATGTGTATTTAAAAAATATATACATATATATAATGTGTATTTTTATGTGTGGATTTTGTATTGAATTTTTTTGTACCAGGAATTGAACTATGCCTTGAATTTTTTAAATGAAATTTGTCTCTTTTAAGGCTGATTGTTTTAAAAATCAAAATACCCCGTGTCTAACAGAGCTTTTGATAATATCAATTATTTTTACAGTAAAGGTTAGAGTTTATTCGCTGAATGATGACTTCAAGCCAGCCAAAAGAGAAACTGTTTTAACTTTCATAGTAAGTATTTTATGTAAAGAGCACTTAACTCATTTTTCTGGACAAGAATCTTATTCCATAACCTTTTCCTCACACTATGCTCAATTGTTCAATGTTTCATAAGTGGTTGTTAAAGATTAACATGAATATAGCTGCGCAGAGCAACATTCTACAAATAGCATTCGTAAAAACCTCAGTAAAATGAAATCTTCAGGTCTGAAGGATTTTGAGCTAAATCATGTAAGTACACCCTTGGTAATTTCTTTTTTTAAAGAACACTCAGCAACCAGTAAAAAGTAATTGACTATGTGTTGTGCACAAGATTTTTTATTTGTATAACTTTAGATAAATGCTCAGAGGCTGAGGCAGGAGGATTGAAAGTTCTAAGCTAGCCTCAACAACTATGCAGACAAAATAGAGTGCGATGAGGGCAGATATAATTCTTTTCTAGAATGCAATAAGCGAAGGAATCCTTGAGCTGGGTCTTAACGAGAGGATATGATGTCGATTCTTTCAAAATAATGAAGGCTATCTTTCATCAGAAGTAGCATGAGTCAATCTATGGGAACAGGGTATGGGGATTTAGATCAGAGGCATAAGCACCTACTTGGCAAGCACAAGGCCCTGAGTTCAATCCCCGGTACCAGAGGAAAAGAAATCAATCTATGGGAACAAAAAGAGTTACAAAATTAAAGTCATTAGGAAAATGAGAATAGTAAAGAAGTGGCTGAACGACCGAAAATTTGGAAGAGAACTAAGCAGAAGCAACATCAGCTCAAATGCATTTTTTCCTGTGGGAGCTGGTCACAGGTATGGACATCGGCTCTTTATCCCTTGTTGTCGTGGCTGAACTTGAATGAAGGGCAACCCCGGCATCACAGGCAGAAGACTAGATGCCAGTCGTCCCATGTGTCGTCCTGGGGAGAAGGCTGAGGAAGCTGACCCCAGAGCCACCGGAGGCAGTGTGTAGGAAGCACACTGAAGCTTACTTGAGAAAGATTATCTTAAACAGACTGGGCAGCGCTGACGATGGACGCAGAGCAGCTAGGAACATGTTTAGCTAAAGTGCCACTCCTTGTTCAAAACAGGCTCTTTTAAGTTTTACACTTCGTAATTCAAGAAAAAAATATAGCATAAAATCCATAACGGGAATTTTAAGTCATGGTAAATGGTGCTAAGTTTTTTTTTTTTTTTTTTAAGCTAAGGCTAAACTAGACCTCCACATCTGGTTCAAAGAAGGGCAAAACCTCATCTTAATATTTGCTAATCCAGACACACAATGGAGCATGTGGAAAAGCTTTATGAGTGCTTTCAAGTTTGTTTAGTCATTTAGAGGGTTGTAACAAACTCAAAATATCCATACCATATATTTATACAATGTCTAACTAAAAAATACAATTCAGAGAATATTCGTTTTGGACAGCTTCAAAGCAGCATACAAAAAAATTAATTTCTAATATTTATGAAGCCTGCTAATCTTACATTAGTCTCATTAAAACCATCTGGGTCACTTAATAATTGCTGCTTACATTTTGTTATACTTCTTTTTTAAACTTGCACAACAAGACAGTGGAACATCTGTACAGTGAGGGAAATGGGGGAGGTTCCAGTAAGAGGAAGGGAAGAGGCTTTAAGGGAACTTTGTCTTCTATAACATTGAATTGAATTTTGTTTTTCTACTTTTATTGTTCTTTGTAAAAACTTTTGTAGGTCAATGATTATATAATTGGTTAAAGTTTTTAAAAGGTGCTAGGCTTTAAAGGCTGATAAATGGATTAAAAATCCCCTCCTTCACCCCCCAAAATCAGTTGTGTGTTAAAATCTTAACTCCCATGCAGCAATGTTGGAGGTGGGGCTTTGCAGGACGTGTTTAATTCATGGGTTTCCACCCGCATGGATAAATTTAAGGGGCCGGTTAGCTCCCTGGAGTAGCTTTGTCCTCTCCCATGGGCTGGCTTGTCCTCCCACTATTCAACCGTAAGATGAAGCAGGACCAGGGCCCTGCCACATGCCAGCACCATCCTCTTGGACTTCCCCGACTCCAGAAGCAGGTGCCAAAACAAACCTGTGCCCTTTATCGGTTACCCACCCTTGGTGTTCTTTCACAGCAACAAACAATGACCTAAGATAGGGCTGTTTGTTTTTATTCAAAGGATCCTGAAGGATCAGAAGTTGACACAGTAGAAGAAAGTGATTACACTGGAATTATCTCTTTTCCTGACTTCAAGATTCCACCCAACCCTAAGTATGTACAAGTAATTTGTTAATAAAGTTTTCTATAAAAAGTATACCTGAAACTTCCGGTTGTAAAGCAGATAAGTGGTCACATGGAGACACCCAGTGTTAAGGGTGTCGCAAGGGTAGATGTGTAAAACCTTTTCAAGCCTAGTTGGAAGATAGGCTCAGTTCTTGGCCAAATCAATCAACACAAAAAGAAGAACAAATTTCCGATAGGAGATTTCAGCTAACTCTTCACGGCATGCCTGTATTCCGTTACTTGAGGGGTGGGGGCAGCACTGTGTGAGCACAGGAGTTTGGGATTAACTTGAGCAACACAGTGAGACCGCGTCTCCAGAAACAAAACGTGAAACATCCCAGTACTTGCCACCTGTTCTCTTTGCATATATAAATAAAAAATGGGAAAGAAGCAAAAATAATCCGTGGGCTTCTTTTCATTAAAACCATCAACCCTCTGTCTCCGAAGAAATCTAATTGACTGTCTAAAATGTTGGTCCTTGCTCTGGGTGGTAGGAAATAAGGTCCTCTGTAGTGTTTGTTAGCTTGCATTCCTAGAATGCACTGTCCAAGGCGGAAAGTATGTTTTCAGGGCCAGTTCTTCCATTGGCCTCATGCAAAAGGATTTAAGAGCATGTTTTAAAAGGATTCACTGTGATATATATTTAATGCACACATTCCTATATCTCTAAAGCACAACAGGAGTGAGAGGTGTGAAACAGAGTCAAAGCACCCACAGGCCATGCTTTCATAGAGCTTCAGATAGAACAGGATAAATAAGACCATGATCTCTGCAAATGAATGCCACATAATTCAGTCCAAATAATTTTATGGCCATTTTTCTTCCGATGTACTGGAACGAGTTTTCAGTTAATTCGTTAGACTAAATTTTTCTAACACTTTGGCTTGAAATTGGGGATTGTGTATCATTGGAGGAAGTTAAAAAGTGTGTACTTTTAAAAGAATCCCACATGCTTTCTATACAGCCCTGGACCTACTGTTCCACTGCGGTCCTCTTCTCCGGCTTCCTCTTGAGCCACCTGGATCAGCCCTGGGGGCTGTCACGACGCGGGCTTTCTCTCCTCCATACCTGTGCCCCTGCTGGTTCTCTGCTAGGGGTGGGCTTCACCGTGCTCCTCTCGGGGGATGCGCGGCCTTTGCAGAGAGGCCGTTCTGAGAGGTCTAGGGCAGCCCTCACTCGCTTTATGTCTCCGTCTCAGCGTCTTGTGTATTTGCTTCCTGACACTTCTTTCAATGGTGTCATTGTTTTGTAATTTGCTTGCCTTTTCATTGCCCCACTAGATTGCAAACTTCTTTTTTTTTTTTTTTTTTT
>PVLD010015592.1:0-23463 GCA_004027595.1 Dinomys branickii | reverse complement strand
GGTTGAGGAGGACGATGATTTAATGTTAGCATAACTATAATGGAGGGATTCCTGTACATGTTCATTATTAGTCCATTAACATGAATGGTTTCAAAATAAGTATATCTTAAGTCACCAAATAAATATATTAGGGATTTTTGAGCTCAAAGGAAAACAGCACTGGAATAGAAGTAAAGTTAATTAACATATAAATAACATGTTAGCCAGGCATGGTGGCACATGCCTGTAATCCCAGCACTCAGGAGCCTGAGACAGGAGGATCTTGTGGAGTTTGAGACCAACCTGGGCTACAAAGTGATCTCAAGGTCAGCCTGAACTGCATAGCAGGACCCGGTCTCAAAAAGACACATAAAAGTTACTTATTAACATATTAATAATAATATAACATTATTATTAATATTAATAATATAATATTAGCATTGGTGACAATATTAATAATTAATAATAGCATTAATAACAGTATTATTAGCATTCATTGACTACATAACCAATCTGCTTGGTAGGTTTTATTTTTCTCATTTCACAAATGAGGTGAAGTCACTTGCCCAGGTCAAACCTGCTGACACATGGGAAAATGGGTATTTGAACTTCCGTGGAGCATTAGCTCTGTTCAGAAAGACCATAGCCTTTCTGTCTTGTTCATTTTTTATTTGCAGTATTTATTTTAGTGCTCAATAACTATTTTGGAATGAAGGCTGTTATCTCCCTCTTTTAAAAAATCCTCACTACTTTGTCTTCAATCAGAATTTCATTTATGAGGTATGAATCTTATCACCCATATTACATGTTTCTAGAAATATCCTCATGGATTTTCTAGTATATTGTGGATTTTAGTATTATGTTATCACAATTAAACTGCAGGATTAAGTCAATTCTCAATTTATCATCAGTTTTTCAAATTTTCAAATCAAAGCTAAATTGAGGTAAAATATCTGGAAAAAAAACATAGTGTATGAAAACTTCTGTTATCCTAAAAATGCTGAATTATTTCTATTATTGCTTAGAATCTCTCACAAGTAAAATATTGACTTGGGCTATATCTCTTTAGAACAGAAATTTAGCTGGGTCTGGTGGCACACACCGGTAATCCCAGCACTTAGGAGGGTGAGGCAGAAGGATGGCCGTGAGCTCAAGGCCAGCCTGGGCTACATAGTGAGTCCAAGGCTGGCCTGAACTACACAGTGAAACCCTGTCTCAACCAATAATAAATAAGTAAGTAGAAATTCATTATATTTATTTATTATCTTTCTTTTGTGTAAATTAAAAATTTTGTGTAAATTAAAAAATATTTGTAAAAATTCATTATATTTATTTATTATCTTTCTTTTGTGTAAATTAAAAATTTTGTGTAAATTAAAAAATATTTGATGACACCTATAATTTTTAATATGTTGTTTTCACAGATACGGTGTGTGGACAGTTAAAGCTAAATATAAGGAAGACTTTTCAACAAGTGGAACCACCTACTTTGAAATTAAAGAATATGGTAAGTTCTGACAATTGCAAGTTTGCCTATTGAAAGTATTTTTGCAATAGTTTCTTTCGTGAAAGTGCCTACTGTAAAATCACTCCCAGCTGAAGAGGAGGCAACCTGCTGGTATGGTTGGAAGTACTGGTTAAGAGCGGGGAGGTGTTGATGTTGGTTTGAAGGCTTACATTCTAGATACACTTCCTCTTATCCTATTTTAAGATTTCTCTTTTTAAAAATCATTGTCAAGATTTTATGCGGACACGTGGCTGGATATTTATCTACTAGACAAAAAAGGCCATACTAGATAAGCTAGAATTCTTCTTTTCTATCTTCAGTTTGATAAATTCTCATTGAACATCTACTATGCTTCAGATTTATAGAAGAATGGGAGGATGAGATAAACCAGGAAAAACAGAGAATAGTCTTTTTTTGTTTTTTAAGGAATCCACATTCTAGTGAAGCAATCTATTACCCACAGTAAATACTATAATAAAAGTACAAGCCAAATATTGCTGGCACTCTGAGGCTGGATTGATTCTGAGTGCTGGAATGGAAGGCCTCCTCAGAAGTGACGGGATGAGGAAGAAGACGATGATGAGGTGGTTGTTGTGTCGGTGCTCCAGCTTGTCCATCTCTACCAGAGAAAAGTAGCTGTTTGCTGTTTTCAAGGCTACTCTAATTTAAATAGTAATGTTGCCTCTTGGTTTCTATTTTCAGTCTTGCCACATTTTTCTGTTTCAATAGAACCAGAAAATAATTTCATTGGTTACAAGAACTTTAAGAATTTTGAAATTACTATAAAAGCAAGGTAAGAAAGTTTTGTTTTATGTTGTTTTTCAAGTGAACCAGCTAAACTGGTGATGGTTGCTCAATATGAGATCTGTGATTTATTAGCAAAATCTGCCACGACTTTGGAACAGACTTCAAAGTCTGTTGAGGAGACTTCATGCTAATACTGCGGTTTATGTCCTCATTCTAATTTTAGCTTTGTTGGTTTTTCACCAGTAAAAAAAAAAAAATCCTGAAGACTTAAGCTCAATGTGTATGTTCAGAAACCAGCATAACTTAGGATATGGACACTAACATATGAAACCTTCTCTTCTTTTCATTTTTAAAATTCCTTAATCAGCGAGCAAATGCTGTCACTATTTCAAAACCCAATGCTTTAAAACCACAAGCATTTGTGAGTTAACTGGGCAGTTCTGCTGGTGTGTGCCAGGTTGATAACAGCTGGGATCAGCCAGGCGCCTGCGGTTAACAGGCAGATCCATCTGGGGATGGCTGATCTAGGGGGCTCACATTCACAGGGCTGGCAGTTGCGAGGGACCAAGTGACTGGACTAGGTGTGTATCTCATCACCCAGAAGGCTGTCCCATAGCAACAGCAATGCTGGGTTGGGGGAGAGAGAGGGAGAGAGAGAGAGAGAGAGAGAGAGAGAGAGAGAGAGAGAGAGAATGAATTAAATTCTCCTTGGACCTTGATACTTGGTACTGGCACACCTTTTTTGGTACAGAAATTGAAGTCAGGACCTTGCACTTGCCAGGCAGGCGCTTATGCCACTGAGCTGTATCCCCAGCCTGTGGCACAACATTCTTTCCACCATATTCTTTTGTCCAAAGCAAGTTACAATGTCACCCCAGACAAAGTAGATTCCTCTCACACCTTTTGCTGCAATGAATTGCAAAGGTTCTAGGCACATGGAATGGTAGACTGGGGTTAATTCTGTAACCAAGTTGTCACAGAATTATAGGCAGGCCAGTTAAAAATGACAACATCAGGCAGTTGTTAATAATCAATTTATGCAATTACATTTCTAAGAATTGCATCTATTAGCACGCTTAATATTCACAACTCCATGAAGTAGACATTATGACGATCCCCACAAAGCAAGTGAAGACACTAAGTTATATGAATTCTACATAATTTGTTCAAGATGTCATGGCTGGATGCCTGTCTGCTCACGGAGTCCATTCTTCCTCTTTTGTAAGCATTTATTCTGCTAATGGGGTGCTCATCATTCAGCCTACACCAGCATAAAAGGCTCACTTGAAAGAAGCTGACCCCTTGTAATGAAGACAGTTTATTTATCCTGCCCATTAGTAAGAAAAGTTAATTTGTTGTTATGCAAAAAGTGTACTTCATTCTAAATGAGAAAGGAAACATGCAGTTCAGATTTTTTTTTGAAAAGAACTAATCCCGTGTAACAATGAGGTCAGGAAACCTCCTCTTAAAGACATAAAAGATAATAGGGAGTCGCTTCCCACTGATATCAAAATCATCTAGGAAGTAATGTTGACTGCAGGAAAGGGCCCTGGAGCTGTGCCTTTTGATCTCCTCAAGGTCACCTCTTTCATCTTCCACAGAGTAATAATCCATCCTCTGACTTTCTTACTGGGGCTTCAGGAGCAGGAAGTGTTCTAGAGGCTGGAGTATACAATGAGTTTTAAGTAAATTCAGGTTGTCACATTTTATCTGAATCTTATTAGGGCACCCATGTCAACAGAATGATGTTATATGGTATGGTATTATTTGACAGGTATTTTTATAACAAAGTAGTCACCGAGGCTGATGTTTATGTCTCTTTTGGAATAAGAGAAGATTTAAAAGACGGTCAAAAAGAAATGATGGAAAAAGCAATGCAATACAAAGTGGTAAGACGTTTAGACTGAAAGACGATGGGAGGATGAACAGTGACCCCACGCCTTCTCATTCAATCCCTTTCCTATATAGGTGTGAAGCTGAAGGTTAAAATCTCCCACCGGTTTCCCACTTCTTTCCCTTTCTTCGGCATCAGTCTCCCTCGCCAACCTATCTCATGCTATTTCCTCTCATTCTGCCCTTTGTACGAATACTACACTGCGGGTTCTCAAACTTACCATGGTTTGTCTTCCTTCAGGTCTTTGTTCTTTGCTTTGTTTCTTCCTTCCAGTCTTTGTTCAATTGAAGAACTGTCCCCTCCTGCCTCATCTTAGCCTGATTAATTCCTTCTTGCTCTCTAAGTTTCCATGTTGACACCTTTTCTCTGTGACACCTTCCTGATTCCCCCTGAACGAGGTTAGCTGCCCTGGGTCTCCATCTCATAGGCCTCAAGACTCTCTGCATCTGCACATCTGTCACATTCTCTTGCAGTGGTTGTACACCAGGGATGATGACCCACAAGGGGACGCTTGGCAATGAGTAATGTGTGGGTGTCACAAAGAGGGAGGAGGATGCTACTGGGATTCAGTGAGCAGAGGCAGGATTGTTGCTAAACTGTTACCATATACACAGCAAGCTCCCTCGCACACACAGTGAAGAATTACTCTGTTCAAAATGTCTGTAATGCAAAAAGTGGGAAACCCTTCTTTATTGGAATTGCTCATTTTCCTATTTATCCTTTTGACTTTAAACTCTTTACACTTGTAAATCATTTCCATTATATGCCCAGAGGGAGCATGTTTCCTCCCAGAGAGTAGACGCTCCGTAAGTATGTCAAGTCACTTGTCCACGGTTAAGGGCAGGGATTGCTGTAACTGAGATCAGAGCCCTGGCCCCTTCCTCCTTGAAAGCACACTTTCCATGATACCACAGGTGACATAAGTTCATGTCATTTTTGCATAGTTCTGTATTTTGTATCATTAATTTATTTATCCTCTGCTTTTAAAAAAGACAGCCATATTTACTGATGATGTAAGTTAAAGGTCTTTCTCTGAATGCAAGATTCTACCCTGGACACAAATTTAAAGCTAAATTAGGGCCAGGGGTGCATAGTTTACTGGTAGGGTACAGGTGCGGTGTGTATGAGGCTCTGAGTGTCAACCCCCAGCAATAAAGGTAATAACAATAACTGAGGAAGCTAAATCCGAGGAGGAAAAAGGCCTGGCCTCAAGTTCAATGATTTTAGAGCAAAAATAAGGCAGAAATCTATTTTTAATAATGTAATAATATAATATTACCTAGCATTAATCCCTTTATTTCCTGTAAATTAAATTAGTGTTTTAATTTGTAAACAGTGAAGTGTCAATTAAATATAAAATCCAATAAACTCTTAGTTAAGGTCAGAACTAGCATGAGAGCTCCACAAAGATGAATGATCCATGGGAAATTGGAAAAGGCATCTCTGTCAGCTGGTACCAGAGACCTGTGGGGCCATGTGATAGTCAAGACTTTTCTACAGCTATAATTGTGTACAAATAAATTAGAAAACAACATCCTGGGGCTTCACTGTGGACATGGAATGCATTGCACTGGTGATGCTAAAGCAGCACTCTGACATTGGCCTTCAATTTCGAGGTGGTCAGAGCAGATATTGTTAGGGGTTTTGTCCTTATATGTTCTTCTCTAAAATAATTCTTCCATTGTCCCTTTTAAAAAGTTGGTGAATGGAATTGCTCACATCACATTTGATTCTGAAACGGCAATTAAAGAACTGTCCTATAACAGCCTAGAAGATTTAAATAACAAGTACCTTTATATTGCTGTAACAGTTGAGGAAGCTACAGGTAAGTTTGTGTGTGTGTGTGTGTGTGTGTGTGTGTGTGTGTGTGCGCGCGCGCGCGTGCGCGTGGGCATGCGCAAGCACACATTTAACTTTCTTTTAAAACGTATCAGTGTATCAATTATATAAATGATACATTGGTTTTTAGTGTTTTTTGTATGTTTGTTCTTACTTAAATGTTACTTTTTATATCATTAAACACTTAGATTAGAGCAGAACTCTGCCACTATGTAGTCATTGGGCAGGCCACTGGGTCCTTATTATCTGAACTACAAAACTGGAATGACATTACACCGCTGACATTCCAAGTGGCTTTACAGCTGTCTGCCTTGAACATCTGTCACCCTGGTGTTCTCACCTGAAGAGAATCAAAATCAAAATGAGATTATGTAGGTAAAAATGTTTGATATCGCACCATGCAAATGTAAGCTACTCTTCTTGTCACTGTTCTGGTCTCCTTTGCTGTGCAGTGGTGGAATTGAACTAAAGGCTTTCTAAAGGCCTGTTTTAGATGTGAAATTAAGGGATTCTATCTAAAAATTAGGTAATAATGTTTCTAAGGGGAGCACAATAACAGTATTCAACTCACAGGGTTCAAGTGGTTACCAAAGAGTGAATATGTACGAAACACCTAAGCACTATCTGTCATACAGGGAGTGCTGTGTATTGGCCCATCTCTTTTTCTTCTCCCTTTCTTCCTCTGCCCTTTTCTTTCCCAAGGATCCACTACTACTTTCTTAGCATACTTAAGCTTGTCAACTTTTTTTAAAAACTCATGCCAGTGGTTTTTAATAGTCGTTAATTACCACCACAAGCCAGGTCAATTTTCTTATGCCCAGTATAGCTTCATCACTAATATCATATTTTCATGTTTATATTGAACTCCTGACTAATCTTGAATACATAGTTTAACTATGCTGACCCCAATTTGGGGGCGAGTAAAATAACAGATGGTTCCTAAGGCCACTTCTTTAAGTTTGTCTTTTCAGGGTGGCAGAATGAAGAAGCAGGATTAGTTTTCCAGTCACCGAGCAATTTGCATAAGTCGATGCTCAGTACACATGGAGAGCAGTGGTGCTTTTACATTCTTCGCCTAGCTATGGTTTTCAACATTACTTTAATACTTCTTTCCTACTTCTGTTCCTCAACTTAGTTCCAATAAATTCAGCTTCAGCAATATTTGAGATTTTTCAGAGCACCGTTTAATACACAGCCTTACAAATATGAATGATCCCAGCACACAAGTGACTTATAAACTAGCATCAGGTTTAAGACAGTAAACAAAAAACCTTGTGCTTGAAGCAAGAGTTTTAACACCTTGCGAGTTTAACATCTTGCGAAGATGACCAATGAAGGAGGCTTTGGAGGCAGGGATAATACACAGAGTGACGCAGGCCTTCCTCTACAGCAAGAAGTGGGGAAACTGAATCTTGGTCTTTGAAAGAGCAGATTCGCTGTAGCACAGGAAATGTGGTGGCTGTAATCCTGGGAAGGAGTTTGAGGCTACTAGACCTTCATTTGTTATTCTTAATGTTTACCTTGAGTTTCAGCCACAGGATTACATTATTGCAACTTCTCTCATGGACCCTTAGGGTTCCCCCTCATCAAGTTCTGATTGTTCTCCATTTTTCTCCACATCTCTGCAACATAACTGTAAAGACACATAAGGCTCAGGCTCTGGCCTACCTCCTCATTCCTCTCCTCTTGAACCTATGTCTCTGGAGACATAGGTTCCATGTAGATACCAGGCACATCCTCAGACTGCTAAAAGTGGTAACATGATGCTTATTGTTTCCTTAGGTGGATTTTCTGAAGAGGCAGAAATACCTGGTATCAAATATGTCCTCTCTCCCTACACACTGAATTTAGTTGCTACTCCTCTTTTCTTGAAGCCCGGGATTCCATATTCCATCAAGGTACGGGGGTGGGAGGTGGGAGGAGGCTGCTGAAGATGCTTGGCTTTTTCCATAGATTGCAAACACGGAGGGAGGAGACGGGAGGAAGGTGCTAGAGAGCGAGTCACAGAGGGAACGTGCCGCCCTCTTAGGGATGACTGTGCTGTCACGGCTCGTGCTGCTTTGCAGAGAGGTGGCCTTGGGTTAGGTATTCCCATTACATCATGTGTAAATGAAACCTCCCGTGTCCACAGTGCAAAAGCTAGTAACATTTAAGATTACTTGGAGGCAAGTACTCTTAATCTAGAGACACTACTTCTTAAAAATAGATCCCTCTTCTCTTCACTATTTCTTTTAACCGCTAGACTGTCTCTGAGTGTGTGTTTCTGTGTTTTTCTGCTTTGTCTCTGCATCGCTTGTGCAGAAATCTGGGTTCTTGTCTGTCTCTCTTGTCGCTTCCTGTCCTTCGCATTTTGATTCTTTCTGTCCCTGAAGCTTTTTATATCTTTTTTACTCCCTCTTTCCTCTTCAATTTTTACCTGCCTCCTCTGCTTTTGATTTGAAACATCCATTTAAATTTTTACATCTTATTATATTTATTATTCTATTAAATATTTAAATATACATCATATCACATATTATACTTTGTCACACTTATTAAATAGAAATTTTTATTCCCTGCCTTTGGTTTAGAAAGCCTAGAGGTTTATGGTTATTTCTTATTCTTTGAAAATGTTACTTTTAAAAATCAGTTTAAGTAGCTGGGTGTGGTGGTGCATGCCTTATATAAGGGACTTGAGACCCTTGGCTATTGGCATTGATGGGGGGCTCCTGGAGCCAATTCCCCGTGGATACTGAGGGATGAGTGTAGTTACTCTATGTCATTTATTACTTCCAGTGGATCCCTGGCTTTTAAGAGAAAAAGATTTACCAAGCATAAAGTAGTCTTTGGATATGCTTTGCCTTCTTACATACAACTATGTTTATATATATATACATATATATATACACACACATGTTATTGTATATGCATGCAAATATGTAACATATAATGCACATAGTATCATACAATGTATATAATGTAGTTATATATAATATACTATATAAATTTGAAGTATGACATCTAAAAATATAAAAAGATATATTTGTGGAAATTATAGATATTATATATGAGTTATATATATGCAAGATGAGAGGTAAAGATAAAAAAGAAATATATCTATTTATTTGTCTTAACATGAAAAAGAATCATTCCCAGAAGCAATTGCTTCACTTGCTGCTTTACTCCAGGCTAAGACAATTAAAGAAACACTGATGTTAGGTAGCCAGATCTTGTCCCATCTCTTTGGCTGACTTATTAGAATGATATTTATGGCTGAGTCTGATTTAAGGATGAGATCACCCATTTAAGGAGGGTGAAACTAAATAGAATTGAACCTTTGTACAAGTTGACAACACACAGCCCCTTAATGAATTCTATTTTGCTGCACAGGAAGGAGAACTACTTCAGAGGTGTTATGCTTTAAAAGACACGATGAGTTTGTTGAAATGGGTTTGAATTGTTCTGCACACAGGTCCAAGTGAAGGATTCGCTTGACCAGGCAGTAGGAGGGGTCCAGGTCACCCTGAATGCACAGACAGTCAATGTAAACCAAGTGACCTCTGACTTGGAACCAAAGAAAAGTGTAACCAGTCTCAGTCATGGAGTGGCTTCGTTTGTGGTTAACCTCCCATCTGGGGTGACGGCGCTCGAGTTTCATGTGAGCTGAGTTCTCCTGCTGTATTTTCTAGGACGATGTGTACTCTTGACTGTATGTTTTGGCTAGTGTGCAGAACAGATGTGGCAGAGTTTATACATGCGTCCTGCGAAACTCATTTCAAAAAAATGAGTACCAGAGAAAAATCTGCTAATTTATTGACTGACCCTTAAAGAAGATAAATCTATCAATTTTTGTTTGAGAATTAAGTGTTTCCTCTTACACCAATAAACTGAATTATTTGGAAACTTCAGTTTAGGTGTAACTGAGGACAGCAGTAGGAATGCCCCCCTCTGCATGTGCATACTTTTTTTAATCTCCTCTCAGAAGCACAAGAGGGTCTACTGTGGAATCCTACCCTTTTCTCCAATGCACAGACCACTCTACCTTGCAGCTTACTTAACTGTCTTCTCTTCTAGTATGTAGTATTTACATTTCCAATCTCACGTAAGTAAGTTAATCGTGTAAGTCAGTGAGTGCACCATGTATATGTATATTCACCATCATCCACCAAGAACTTACTAATAAATACTTAGGCACTGTGCCATGAGCTTTATAATGAACACATTTCATACCCACCTCATCAGCAATATAAGTTAGAGAATATTACCTTTGGTCTTTTGTGGCTGAAGAAACCGAAGCTTCTAACCTCTTTTTTGATTGAATAACTTCTTCAGACAATAAGCGTTGGCACTAGAATACAAATCAATGCATATCTGACTCCAGACCACAGGCTAATAACCTTTCTGCATCCGAGAAGCAGGTATTATTCCCATGTTACCATACTGCCCTACCCTATACTGTACACACTTCTGTGTCACCACATCACCAATGGTCCCCATCATGTTCCTTCATAACCCCTTTGCTTCAAGAGTTAGAGCTACCTCCGCCCCACTGCCCTTCTCGTACCCTGAATTCCTGCATCCGATCCCCAGGAAGAGAACGCCCGTGGTGTTTCAGGAAGAGTGTCAACTTCCGTTTCTGGAGCATCCCTCTGTCTTCATCAGGTGTCTCCATCCTAGCTCATAATCCTGTGATTATTTCTCATCATTTTATAATGTTACTTGATCCCACAGCTATACAAACACTGGTGCGGTGGAGTGGGGGTTTGTTTTGTCTGTAATATTATAAATATGATATAGTGTAAAATTTAGAAAAAAACTTGTAAGGCCAAGAATTTAAATAATATGTTTTACAAAGAGCGTTACTCACAATCCGTGTGTGCTTTTGAAAATTTCCTTGCTAGGTCCAAACTGCTGCTCCGGATCTTCCGGAAGAAAATCAGGCCCAGGAAGATTACCGAGCTGTTGCGTACTCATCTCTCAGCGACAGTTACCTTTATATTGATTGGACTGAAAACTATAAAGCTTTGCTTGTGGGAGAACATCTGAACATCATTGTTACCCCTAAAAGTCCACACGCTGACAAAATAACTCACTACAATCACTTGGTAAGTTCCATAGTTGAGACTTACATCTTACCACTCGCTGTTCCTCTGCTTTATAGACAAACAGCAGAATGATTCCTTACATTTGTGTTTATAAAGTGCTCTCAAAGACATTATGTATTTGAATATCAGCTTTTCAAAATTGAGGAAAAGCACGATTTTTATGGCCATTTCACAAGCGAGGAAACTAAGAACAAAAAGTTTCAAGACTCACCAGGATCAGTCAGTTCAGAAGAAGATTTTGATTTGCACTGAGGACCTCTGACTCGGTGTAATAACTCCTTCCACCAAAGAAAGCCTGACTGAATTGCGTCCCCTCTGCTATGTTACATGCCCTGAGATTATAGGCCTATGTCTAGTTCAAAAATGTGCATTTCATTGGCATAAAAACAGGGACTGAAATCCTGCTCTAAAGAATTGGGTCTTACTAAACCTGCTCCAATTCCACATGCAGCAACACTTACATTAAACAGGAGGTGGATCAGTCAAACCTGTTGGTGAACCTGAGAAAAGACTGTGCAAATAATGTCAAGAGCTTTCTGCCACTTGCCAAAGAAGTGGAATAAATTATTCCAACGGCCAGGCCAAATTGGTGGTGATGACTTTTTCCACATTTTTGAGGAAGAAAATGAAAAAAATAAATGAGGACAGTAGGAAAATACTGACTGATAAAATGTGGAGACACTGCGGACTGCATACAAAACCCTGTATACAGTCCCGCTCTCTAAAGACAATTTAAGGGAGCCCGGAAGACGTTTTGGCTTTGTGTGATTTTATTTCCACCTTAAGCTGCCAACTTAGAATCTAATCCAGGGCTTTAAAATTTAATCCCCAAATGAAATACAGTGTACTTATTCATCTAGTTTTTATAAATCAAAAATCAAAGGAGGCTTTAATGACAGTGCATGGCTTTAAACGGATCTGGGTTCAAATTTTACTCTTTAACTTCCTACTTACACGACTTTGATCTAAAATCAGTGTGACTTTTAGTGAGTTGCTGAGGCTCGGAGTCCTCCGTGGAGGTGACTCTTCCTACCTCACTAGTATCATATGGAATAAACAAATGTTAAAGATCCTGGCAAATATTAGAAGCAAATACACAAGTTAACTTTATTTTTCTTTAATGTAATTGTTGCTTTAGCTCCGAGCTTCAGCTGAAGCACAGGTTTTGTTTATGTGCTTATTGTTGCCTCCTCTGTTTATTTTTAGATTTTATCCAAGGGCAAAATCGTACACTTTGGCACCCAGGAGAAACTTCGGGGTTCATCTTATCAAAGTATAAATGTCCCAGTGACACAGAATATGGTCCCCTCAGCCCGACTCTTGGTCTATTATATTGTTACAGGAGAGCAGACAGCAGAATTAGTGTCTGACTCTGTCTGGTTGAACATTGAAGAAAAGTGTGGCAACCAGCTACAGGTGAGGCACAGCTTGCACATCCCGAATAAATGTGCTCGCTTTTCATTCAGCAGTTTAAAATTAAATTTGCTCTTTTACAGTTTTCACTCATTTGTCCATTCATTGTCTTCTACATGAAGGAGGCTGTCAGAGCAGCTGCCTCTGAACATTTTTGTCTTATAGGAACGATCTTTTCTTTTTCAATTGACTTTTTAGGTTCAGCTGTCTCCAGACGCAGGTGAATATTCTCCAGGCCAAACCGTGTCTCTTAACATGGAAACTGAGTCAGACTCATGGGTGGCCGTCTCGGCAGTGGACAGTGCTGTGTACGGAGTCCAAGGAAAAGCCAAAAAACCTATGCAAAGAGTTAAGTCGTGCAGCCTTGCAGTTGCTGTGGGGTGGGGTACTCAGGACAGTGCTTCACACAGGGTGGCCACCAGCACAAGTTATAGGTGAAGAATTAAGATAACACTCGCTTTTCTAGAATGTGCCCAGTTTAGTGGTTTGAGGAGAGGGAGACAATCTCCTGTTAGTTCCCACACCACGGGTCATTTCATTTTTGTTTTTTCCAAATATGGATTTAAACTCTTAAAAACATAGGACCATGCTAGCCATGGGTCAAAAGTGTCATCCTTTAGGAGAAGTTAAAGATTTAGGACAGGTGGGGGTGACAGTTACAGAGGCAGCAAGAGAAGACAGGGTAGACTGGATAGGATATCTTTGGGTTTGCTTGTTTAAACTCATTAAAATCTGTGGTGCTGAAGAATTTTAAAATAACTCAATTTCCTGAGTTGTCATTTAATTCCACTACACTCAGCTACTATTTTCTAGGCTTGCATTTTCTTTGAGCAAGGAAAAAGAAAAAACCTGAAAAACTAACGGTAAAAGCATTCAGAGAGGAAAGGCCATTTGGGGTCAAAATTAAAACTGAAATAAATCCTGTATACAACTTCTCCCCTACTAAGAGCTTAAAACTCTCCCCTAAAATCATAAGAGATTGTGCTCCCTTTTCATTTAGCAATTTAAAAAATTAACTTTCAAATTCACTCTTTTATGGTCTCACTCATTGATCTATTCATTTGCTTATTACATTGATTGCAGCATGTATTTTATGTACAAAAGACCACAGGTGTATCGGTCAGTTTTTTCACTGCTGACACAAAAGAGCCAACACACACAAGGTAAAGGAGAAAAAGGTTACTTGGGTTCATGGTTTCAGTCCATGTGCAGCTGGCTCCAAGGCAAAAGCACCGTGGCAGAAGGGGTTGGGAGAGCAAAGCTGCTCAAATCATGGCATGGTAGAAGCAGAGAGAGGAAGAAAAACCAAGCTACAGGGGCCAGGGACCAGGTATATTCCCCAAAGTCCTGCCTCTCTGACCCACACAGACACATGCAGAAGTGTGCTTTATTTGTCTCTTAACATCTTGCTTGTTGGACAGGTTTTTCAAGCTTTCGAGAAGAGTGACCTGGGCTGTGGGGCAGGCGGTGGCCGTGACAATGCAGATGTGTTCCATCTCGCTGGACTCACCTTTCTCACCAATGCAAATGAAGATGAATCTCAAGAAAATGGTAAAATGCTCAACTTTTTATCATTTTATGTTTTGTTAGTACATGTTTGCTGTACATGATTAAATTCTTCAACATTTTTAAAATTGAACTTTGGCCAGGGATATAGTTCAGCGGCGCAGAACCTGCCTGGCAAGTGCGATGTCCTGAGTTTTGGTACAAAACTCCTGGCACAAAAAACAAAACAAAACAAAACTGAACTTTACATTGATTTCTGCCTTCTAGATATCACTTTTCCCTCTTCTGGAATATTCTCTACACCGTGACTGTGTAACTCCCCTGTATAAAATGTTTTATTGACCTTAAAGATAAAGTACAAATTCTTTAATGTAGTATTCAGACCTTTTGTGATCTTCTCACTGGTTCTTTCCAATTACTTCCCACGGCTCTTTCTTACTCTTACGTAGTTCTTGGGTGGCTCGCTCCTCTTTTATACCTTTGGGTATTATGTATGAAGATTGCTATCCCCTGTGTTAGCCTGGTGAAGCTAGGATAAGAACTGCCTTCTCTATGAGGCCTCTTCACTGTACAGAGCTGATCATCTCCCCCGCCCCTTTAAAAGGGAGGATATTGTAGGGACCAAATCTACTCATAAGCAGTATACCAGAAGCGCATTAGTGCACAGTCTTACATTTAGTTATGTCTTTACTCATACTGGGAGCCCTTCAAGGGCAGAGGTTACATCTGAATCACTTTCTGTGGTTTTATAATTGTACTTAATTGTACATGATGTTACGGCACTATATTTATATCTTTTAATGACACAGCTCAAAGAGCAAATAAGAAAAATAGATTACCCAAAACTTTGCTCACTCCAGATGTTTAGATACTTCTCCCTAATTAAAGGATCAATAGATTCAAGGTTCAGAGCCAAATTCAAATATAACAAATCAAACTATATGACACTAGACCATGAGCTCCACTATGACAAAACAAGTCACATTAACACACACTGTGGATAATGCCCAGTCTAAAGCAGCGTCCCAGTATGGACTTGTTGGATGAATGACTTCTGAATTTTTTCTTTTTAGATTTTTTATTTTTAAGAGAAAAAATTAAAGTTTTAAAACAGGTTAGTAGAAAAGTTATAGTAATTACATTGCATATGGTTGTCTTCACAGTTGTTATTCAGAGTATGAGGTACAGGCATGATATCTTGTCCAAACAATACTAGCACAAATTTTTCTTTTCAATGCACTAAAAGAAACTAGCTGTGTAACTATCCCATCTTAACTATCTTGTCTAGAGATATATATATGTCTTTTTCCCTTTCTTCCTTTCCCCTTTCCCCCATCATAGTTTGTGTTTTCTTTTGAACAATTTCTTTCCGATTCACAGTATCTATTGTACATCTTGGATCTCTATTTACTCATTCAGTTTCTCACACTAGTGAGACAATACAATGCTGACACACAGGGATCTGATTTTTTTCACTTAGGACTATGGTCTTGAGTTGCATCCATTTACCTATAAAAGTCTCTAGTTTATCCTTCTTTATGGCTGAGTAGTACTCCATTATATTTAAAAAACATCTTTTTATCCATTCCTTGGTTGATGGGCATTTGGGTTGTTTCCAATATTTAGATAGTACAAATTGTGCTGCTATAAACATGGGTGCACATATGTTGCTCTGGTGTGATGTTTTTAATTCTTCTGGGAAGATACCCAGAATGCGGAATAACTAGATTGGATGGAACCTGTAATCCTAGCTTTCTGAGGAAGTTTTTTGAGTAGTGTTTTCTCTAGATCTGGGAGGTATTCTAATGATATTTTGATTAGGATTGCATTAAATCTGTATAGCAATTTTGGGAGTATGGCAACTTTCGCTATGTTGGTTCTTCCTATCCAGGAGCAAGGAATATCTTTCCATTTCCTGAAATTCTCTTTGATCTCCTTTTTTAGGGTACTGTAATTTTCACTGTACAGATCTTTACATCCTTTGTTAGATTAATTCCTAAGTATTTCTTTTTTTAGATGCTATTGTGAAGGGTGTGCTTTCCCTATTTTCTCTCTCTGTGACTTTGTTGCTTGTGCATAGAAATGCTATTGATTTTTAAGTGTTGACTTCGTATCTTACTACACTACTCAATCTGGATATTAAAGCTACAAGTTTCTTGATGGAGTTGTTGGGTCTTCTATGTAGAGTATGATGCCATCTGCAAAGAGTGATAATTAAATTTCTTCTTTTGCTACCTTTATTCCTGTTATTTTTTTCTTGTTTAATTGCTCTGGCTAATGTTTCTAGAACTATATTGAATAGGAGTGGTGATAATGAATATCCTTGCCTTGTTCCTGATTTTAGAGTAAAAGATTTCAGTTTTGACCATTAAATACGATGTTAGCAATTGGTTTGTCAGATAGCTTTTATAGGACTGAGATAAAGATCATCTATTCCAATTTTCTGTAGAGTTTTTATCATGAATAGGTGTTGGACTTTGTCAAATGCTCTTTCTGCATCTATTGAGATGATCCTATGATTTTTGTCTTTGGTTCTGTTAATATGGTGTATTACATTTATTGATTTGCATGTGTTGAACCATCTCTGCATCCCTGGGATGAATCCTACTTGCTCATGATGCATAATTTTCTTGATGACTTTCTGCATTGTGTTTGCCAGTATCTTGTTAAGGATTTTTGCCTCTATATTCATTAAGGAGTTGGAACAATAGTGTTTTTTGGTTGCATTCTTCTCTGGTTTTGGAATCAGGGTAACACTTGCACCTAGAAATGATTTTGGAAGTATCACTTCCCTTTCAATTTCTTTAAAGAGTTTCAAAATCAGTGACATTAGTTCTTCTCTAAATTTCTTGTAGAATTCAACAGTAAATCTGTCAGGGCCTGGGATTTTCTTTATTGGTAGATTTTTAATTACATTTTCAGTTTCATTGGCTGATATCAGGTTATTTAAAATTTTCATATCTTTTTGGTTTAGTTTTGGCAATTTGATTGTGTCTAGTAATCTCCCCATTTCTTCTGTGTTTTCCATCTTATTAGAATGTAGGTTCTCAAAGTAGGTATTGATCTCCTGGATTTCTTTTTGTTCCATTGTGATTTCCCCCTTTTCACTCCTAACTTCTTGAATTTGTGTTTTTTCTTTCCTCTTTTTGATGAGGTTAGCAATGGTTTATCAATTTTATCTATTCTTTCAAAGAATTAACTTTTTGATTCATTGATTCTTTGTATTATTTTCTTAGTATCTATTGCATTAATTTCTGCTCTTATCCTTGTAATTTCTTCCCTCATATGACCTTTGGTTTTGATTTGTTCTTCTTTTTCTACAAGTTTGAGGCTCAACATTAGGTTGTTTATTTGAGCTTATTGTTTTCCTGATGTGCGAATTCATTGTTAAAATTTCCCTCACAGAACTTCTTTCATTGAATCCTATAAGTTTTGGTATGTTGTATTGGCATTATAGTTTAATTGTATATGTTTTTTAAATTTGTCTTTATTTCCTCCGTTGATCCATTTGCTGTTCTGAAAGATGTTTAATTTCCATGTGTTAATATGGTTTTTGTGATTGCCTTTGTCATTAATTTGCAGTTTCAATGCACTGTAGTTAGACAGTCCACACGGGATGATTTCAATTCCTCTACATTTACTTAAACATGTTTTGCCAGTTAATATATGGTCTATTTTGGAGAATGTTCCATGTACAACTGAGAAGAATGTGCATTCTGATGTTTTGGGTTGGAACACTCGGTAGACATCTGCCGAGTCCATTTGTTCATAGGCTTGTTTTAATTCTAATATTTCTTTTTTTGTGTTTGTTTAGTTGATCTATCTATTTTTGAGAGTGGGGTATTGAGATCCCCTGCTACAATTGTGTTAGTGCTTATTTGACTTTTTATATCTGTTAATATTTGTTTTGTGTAGTTGGGTGAACCTGTGTTTGATGCGTAAATATTTATGATTGTTGTCTTCTTCTTGGGAGTTTTCCCTTAACAAGTATGTAGTGCCCTTCTTCATCTCTTTTGATCAGTTTAGGCTTAAAGTTTATAATGTCTGCAAATAGAAAACCTGCCCCTGCTTTTTTCTGGGTTCCAGATAATTGTTATCCATCGATAATTGTGATCCATCCTTTGACTTTTAGTCTATTAATTTATTTTTAGGTTAAATGTGTTTCTTGAATGCAGCATATTGTTGGATCTTGATTCTTGATCCACTCTGCCTGTTTCTTTTGATTGGTCAGTTGAGATCATTTATATTGATGGTTATAACTGATGTGTATTGACTTATCTTTTTAATGTGGTTTTCCTGTTGTTTGTTCCCTTTGTTAATTGCTTGCCCTTCCTGGCAGCTTCTTTCTACTGGTGTTCGTGTGTTTGTGGTCTTCATTATCTCTTTCTAATATGTTCTTCAGAGCATTTTGTAGAGCTGGTTTGGTGGTCATAAATTTCATCAGTTGTTCTTTCTCATGTAAGAATCTTCTTTCTCCATCAATTTTGAAAGATAGTTTTGATGGGCATATCAATCTGGGTTAAAGATTGTTATCCTTAGGGCTTACAATACCTTACTCCAAGATCTCCTTGATTGGGGGATTTGTGTTGAGATATCTGCTGTAATTTTTGTGGATTTTCGCTTATAGGTAATATGTTCCTTCTCTCTAGCTGCTTTTTTTTTTTGTACCAAGAATGAAACTCAGGACCTTATGCTTGCCAGGCAGGCACTGTGCCACTGAGCTGCATTCCCAGCCCCTCTAGCTGCTTATAAGATTTTGTTCTTGTGCTGAATTTCTGGAATCTTATTATATACTTTGGTGTAGATTTATTTTAGTTATTGCTATTTGGAGTTCTATATGCTTAATTTATTTGTATGTCAAATTCTTTATCCATATTTGAGAAGTTTTCTGTCATTATTTCCGTAAAGAGGTTTTTTATTGGCTTTTGCACTGTCTCCAGTTCTCTCACTGATCCAGTCAGTCTTATGTTGTTCTTTGCTCCATCTTGTTGCATTCATTTTTTGTGATCTCTTGTGATTTTTACTACATCTTTCCTTACCTGGTTGCTAGTCACATTTCTATCTTCTAGATCTGATATTCTATCCTCACCTTCATTCATTCTGCTATGTATGCTTTCAGACTCTCAGGGATGGAGTTTATAATCTCCTGCATTTCTGTTTGGATCTGTTCAACTGATTCCATTTCTGTCTATGTTTGGCATTCGTGGTTTCCATAGTTTTCCTGAGCTCCTCTATTTGTTTATCTTTGTCTGCTTTAATGCCTTTTATTTTGATAGTCATTTTGCACCTTAAAGATTATTTTTTCTATGGCCTCTTCCATTTGTTTTTTCACTTCTGCTGCTATCATTTCAGAGAGTTCAATTTGTTGGCTTCTCATTTCCTTTCTCTCTTTTGCTCTGGACTTGTCCTAGGTGGACTAGGTGTTTAGGACTGCATTTTGCTTCTTTGTCTTGTCATGTTCTATTTTATTTTGTTTTCTGTGTTGATGCTTGGTAGTTTCTTATGTTAAATAGCCTTATCACTGGTGTCAAGATTTCCTTAGATGTCTGTTCCTCTGGATGTGTTCTACATGTAGGTAGTTCTTGGTCTTTATGTCTATCCCAAGAACATACCTTTCCAATATATTAAGTCTGAGGAGTTGCTATCAATTTGACTTAGGGCTCATCCCTTTGGTACTGTACTATGGTGATAGTTATGACCTCTTACAATTGCAGTGTTGTGTACTGGAGGAAAAACTGGTTATAGCATGTATGACATCCTGGTTGCAGTAGTTCTGTTGGCAATAGCAATAGACTTAAGTACAGCCTGGCTACTGACAAACTGTGGTAACTATTAGCCTGATATCCACAACTGTATGAAAAAGGTCTACAGAAATGTAATATAATCCAATTTATACCAGGAAATTGTATGCAATGATTTGCCACTGAGCAGAGTGATTTACCCTGTTGTGTATGTGTGTGTGTGTCTGGGGGGGTCAGGAGAATAGGGGGTAGGGTGGAGAGATGACTGAGGTTAAATATAGTGGGAACAAGGTTGGAGGGCACAGGATGATCTTCCAGGTTTTGAGTAATTGTAGGACAGAGGAGGGAAAGATTGGAAGAGAAGGCCTAGGAGTTTTGAAGTAGACCAGCAAGAGAAGAGACAATGTTTACTCATATGAAAGTATCATAAGGTCAAGTAAGATGGTTGACTAAAGAGAAGAAGAGGACAAGTAGAATAAAACAAAAAGAAAGGTTAGAGATCACCAGTTGGCTTATATAGCTAATGTTGCATGGGATATTTCCACGCCTCTAGTTCCCCCTGGCTATTGTGTGTGCCTTAGCCAGGATTCTACTGTTTCTCTGGTGTTCCTGCAGGTCTCCAGGCCCTTAGTCCAACCAGTGGAGGGAAGGTGGGGTGGATCTCAGACTTCTCTTACCAGCCACGCTGGCCTGGGTCCTCTGAATATTTTAAGTACTTAGTTTCATAGAACTTTTTTAGATTTGGGCGGGGGAGGGTACTGGGAATTGAACTCAGGACCTCATGCTTGCCAGGCAGATGCTGTGCCACTGAGCTAAATCCTTGCCCTCCTTTTTAGATTTTATCCACTTCTTTCTTTGTCTCTATTTTTTAAACAGATAAAACTTGTAAAGAAATTCTCAGAGTAAGAAGAAATCTGCAAGAGAAAATACAAGAACAAGGTACTCTAAATGTTTCCTGTGATTGTTAGCAGGTTATGAGCACATCACTCAAAATTTTTTTTTTTTTTTTTTGGCGGTACTGGGGATTGAACTCAGGACCCTGTGCTTGCTAAGCAGGCGCTTATTCCACTGAGCTATATCCCCAGCTCCATCACTCAAAATTTATAACAAATGAAACATTGTATAAGTTCCCCTAATTAAAAGAGAAGAGATGAGAAGAAAGATACCTGTGGTACTCTAGCTCAGCTCTCTCAGGAAAATTAAAGCAAATAAACCCAGTAGTTCACTCACCACAGACTTAATCTGAGGTCAATAGGTCCTTATTATGTCTGTCTCTAAAATCTAAAATATTAACTTTTATTGGACACAAGTACTTCCTTTCTACAAACTTCATGTAGTAATTAAAATCACAATCTTCCGTTTTATTCCAACAAAATTCATGATGTAATGAACTTCAGGGAATATTAGAAGTCATCTCTTCTATTTATTATATTTAACATTTAATGGCATTATGGATTATTCTTTTGAGCTAAATCTAATGCAAATTATTTAATTATTGATAATAAGCCAATAGACACAAGCACCAAATCTCGGAGTCTGTGTCCTGAGTTCAGGCAGCAATCATGCTTGCGGTAATATAATAACTCCTTCTATTTGCATAGGAATTTTTGTAATTCTAACCTTCTTTCTATGCTCTCCTGAGATGAGAAGGAAGAGACTGGTTAATCTGAGCACTTACGATGAAGAATGATAGCACTAATGGAGGTCTACAAGCTATATCTGATAAGAAATGTTTGAAGAAACAGGATATTCAACACGCAGAAGGAAAGTCTATGTAGTAATGAGAAGCATCTTCAAATACCTGAAAGCTTCTTGGATATTTAACTTATTTTACTCAAAGGATTCTGAACCTAAAGTGTCAATTTCAGACGATAGTACGTAGCTTAGTTGCAAGAAGCCCTTTAGCACTAAGCATGAGCTGAAAGGGAGTACATGGTGAGGTAGTCATATGCTCTTATTCCTAGAGTAGTTCTAAGAGGCTGGTTGGTCAACTATGGGCATTGCAGATAAGGTCATTATTTGTCAGTAGAAACCGAGTATCCTTTGTAATTCCTCCTAAGCCTGAGATATTATGACTCTATGCATGATCAAGGCACACGTATTATCCTTTCAGCTGCTAAGTACAAACATGCGGTGCCGAGGAAATGTTGTTACGATGGAGCCCGTCGTAATGACTATGAAACCTGTGAGGAGCGAGTTGCACGGATTACTCTGGGTCCATACTGTATCCGAGCTTTCAATGAATGTTGTACCCTTGCGACCAAATTCCGATCTGAACAGACACATAAACCTAACCAACTGGGAAGGCTACGTAAGTATTACATTTTTTTAATCAGAGTTTTAGCCAACATGATGGGTTTTGTTTCATTTTCTACTGCTAAGAAAGGTAGTTTTCAATGTACTAGTTAAAATGGAAAATAGAAAATAAATTGTCAATGTCCATAAGAAAAATTTGTTAGCCTTTTGGGGAATTTGAAGAGGTGTTATGCAGAGCAAAGGATACTAGTCCAGAGTCCAGACCCAGTGTGAATTTAAAGCAGGTTCATTCTATAAATTCAAGTGAATATTTATCCTTTCTGAGCATCAAGCAAGAAGCTTAGATCAGATGTCTCCAGAATGCCTTTGAGTTTTAGCATGCTGTGGTTCTGTGATATTACAACTGCTAAAAATTCTGTTTATACCTGCCCTAACTAAATACAGTGAAAACTTCTAAATCTATCATAAGATTGAATGTACTTATCAAAAAAGTTAAAATTTTATTTCAGTTTTAGCTACAGTATGTTTTCAGAACTTGGAAAACTCTCACTAATATGTTTTCAGAACTTTTGGGACTTACCTTCTGTTTGTTTAGGAAAATAAACAAAAGCAGCTAATATTTAAAAAAAGAAACACAAGCAAAATAAGAGTCCCTGTTTTTACTCTGTTGTGTTAAACTGTATACGTTAGACATCATCTCAAATGGATGGGTAAAGAAAATGTATTTACACACAATGGTGTAAATGGTAAAATTTGAGTCATTTGTGGGAAAAGGAATGCACCTTGATTCCATAATGTTAAGTGAGATAAATCAGTCACATAATCTTAAATATTGCATGGTTTCTCTTATATAAGAAACCCAACACATAAATAGAGAGCAAAATAAAAGATAACAAGAAGTTGGGAGATAGATGTTTCTCAGCTAGGGAGGGGATCTAGAGACAGACGGAAAAGGAAAGGGGGCAAAAATAGAATCGACATGTGTTATGTGTATGGACCAGCTTCACACAGGGAACTGTCAACGTGATATCCTGCAAATATACACAAAGTGCAAACTAAAAAACAGATGTATTTGTATAAGCCTAAATGTTATTATGCTCTTTTACCAACCAGCGTATTATAAATATTGCTGTTATTTCCCATTTTAAAAAAAATATGGACTCTTCATGAATTTGCTTGTCATCCTCAGGAGCTATGCTAATATTCTCTGTATCAGAGGAGGGAGGTGGATATCCTGAACTCGGGAGGGATCTGAGATAGGAAGTGAAACCCTCGGAAAGTCTAAGCAGAACCTCCTTTGGAGGAGGGGATCGCAGATCTGACATGGCGCAGTTGGAGGGAGACGAGATAGAGAGGGAGGAGGTTGCCGCTCCAAGCACACCCCTGGCCCACGCCCTCGTTTCGGCATTCCTAGCTTCAGCTTCGGAGACCCATTGCCCAGCTGCAAGGGGTGGGGAACGGTAATGCTGGAGCCACATGGTCTGGACCCGCCCCCAC